>PISX010005250.1:0-110029 GCA_004024625.1 Mellivora capensis
AGTGAAATAAGTCAATCAGAGAAAGACAACTATCATATGATATCCCTGATATGAGGAAGTGGAGATGCAACATGGGGGACTAGGGGGGCAGAAAAAGAAGAAAAGAAACAAGATGGGATTGGGAGGGAGACAAACCATAAGTGACTCTTAATCTCACAAAACAAACTGAGGGTTGCTGGGGGGAGGTGGTCGGGAAAGGGGGGTGGGGTAATGGACATTGGGGAGGGTATGTGCTATGGTTAGTGCTGTGAAGTGTGTAAACCTGGCAATTCACAGACATGTACCCCTGGGGATAAAAATTTGTTTATAAAAAATAAAAATTAAAAAAAAAAACTGCAAAGTACCAACAGAGAGTTTTCATGGATGCAAATGCCACTTCCTTGTAGCTAGGTTCACATGGTCCTTACACACGCACCGGGTCCTCTTATCTTTGGATTCAGTTTTGAATTTGGATGCTAGTAAGAAAACTCTATTAAAGCGTTAACAGTCTAGATGCCTCCCAACTACAGCATCTGGATATTCTGCAAAAGCTTTCAACTCGGCAGGCCTGTGACTGTTTCAGAATTGTCTCCCCGAGATCCATGCCCGAGAGGTCATGCCCATCTGACCTCTTTGGAACCCGATACCCTGAAGCACAGCTGTAAAAATAGAGCACCCTATAATGACTTCTTATTCACCAATAAACATACTGTTCTTTCAATTTTAGAGAACTAACACGTTCATATAATTACATAAATACAAGGTGAAATGAATGAATGAGCCCGAACTTACATAAAGGTATTTTCCCATGACCAAGCAATGTAAAAACAAACTCTGACACATACAGGTTCCAATAATTCAGAAAATGGTGAAGGCATAAAAGCAATTTAACTGAGAGATCCTGAAGCCATAGATTAAATCATTCTCACCATGTTTTTTTTTTAATATAAACATCTGCAGTTAACACTTTCATGTGTTTCTTTACAGTATATAATTCCCTTCATATTATTTCACATGCAATTTAGATTATTTTATTTTTGACATATTTTTCTGGTTTGAATTAAATATCTTGTTAACTCCAAGCCATGCCATAACACTACCTAGTTTAATGACATCTTCATTCACTCACACTGACTTTCTTAATTCCAATGTATTTTCAATGTGTTTTATTTTAGGTCTTACAGAAACACAAGCAAAAAGAACTCTCAGAAATTATAAAGACTTTTGAAGTAAGTCACCTCAACTCTCTTTTCTCAATGAGACAAGATCTAAATAAAATAAAATAAAATAAAATAAAATAAAAAAGGAAAATTAGAACACACTACTGTTAAATGTCCTTTGTGTGACATATTCTCTGCCCTCTTCCTGATAATAGTGGTTTTCTTCATCTGTTTCAGAGCTTTATATTTTAATATTTGACTCATAATTGTGCTTTAAAAAGTAAAAAGTGAATCTTATTCAATTTTCACTGGTGAGATCAGAAATGTGCTTTCCCAGCTGCAACTCAAATCAGGAACTGCCTACAAATATCTCCTCAGTAAATCTAGGTCCACAGTTATCTCACATACAAGCCTTTTTTTCTGAATCCCACTGCTCTCATAAAACACATGTCCTAATGCAATTCATATCATGGATAAGTTTATCATTATTTTATTCAAGTACCCGCTTTTATAATATCCTCTCATTTGCTTTCTGCAAATAAACTCCATGTTCAAACCTCTTAAGCTTATGGAAATAAAAATGAAACATACATTATCTATGCAAGAACAGTAAAGCACATTTTTAAATACTGATAATTAGATTTATTTTTTTAAAAGATACCTTGACATGGCTCTCATTCTGTCCCTTTCATATTTAGTATGACTATCCTCAAATAACATTAACAAATTGCAAATAAATATATGCCAACTTCACATTGATCACTGGTATTAAATGGCAAAGAATCTTGGTCCTCAATGGAGGTAGAAATGTCTCAAAAATTACTTATTCATAACATGTAACCATAGGCCTTAAGAAACACTCTATATATTCTTTATTCTTTGTAAAAACAAAGGCTTTCTTTTTTTTTTTAAGATTTAATTTTTTTTTTTTTTTTTTTTTTTTTTTTTTTTTAGAGAGAGGGAGTCCAAGTGGTGAGAGGGGCAGAGGGAGAGAGTGAGTCTCAAGCAGACTCCACACTGAACTCAGTCTGATGTGGGGCTCAGATCTCACAAACCTAGATCATGACCTTCATGACCTGAGCTGGAAATCAAGGAGTCGGACACTTAACCAACTGGGCCACCCAGGCGCCCCAACAAAGAGCTTTCTTAAGCATGTTTTTATGTCTCTAAACATAAACTTATTAAAGAAAATATGAACACAAAGAAGATAACATATCTGGACTTCATCCATAGGAAAAAAAGATTTCACTTGGGGTCCTCCTGTCTTCCTTGGGTCTTTCATGAAGATGCAGCCCTGAACATCTAGATAAGAGGCCAAACTCCTTCTTCCTATCTAGATCCTATCATCAAAATTCTAGTTATCTACATCTTCTGGGGACCTGACACTGCAACTATATTCCCTTTTCAGTGGGGAACTTACCTACTGAAAAATGCAAACTAATCTCTTTTGTCTTCAACTGGGCCTCATATTTCAATAAAGCACATTAGTCAATGTTCCAAACTACAAGTTACAGAAACTAACTCAAGCCAGCTTGAGCAAACAAAGGAGTTAGTGTGATAGATACTGATCTATCATATGGAATCTAAAGGCAGCTGGGCCTTATCAGGGGCTGGAGCCAAGAAGTATGAAGGTACAGAATGAGGAAGGATTCTCTCTCTGCTCATCTCTCCTCTATTCTGCTCCATTCTTTTTCTCTTCATTTTACCTTTTAACCCACTTAACCCTTTTCTCCCAACCCCTCTCCCCTGCCTGTCTGACTTACTTCACTTAGCATAATGCCCTCCATGGTCCATCCACGCTGTCTCAAGTGGCAAGATGTCATTCCTTTTTATAGCTAAATAATATTAGATAGGTTGACAGGTAATAGATAATAGATATTGTGTGTGTGTGTGTGTGTGTGTGTGTATCTACATATATGACATATACATATTTATCTTCTTTATGTTTATCCATTGATGGATACCTAGGTTGTTCCCAGGTCTTCGTACATAATGTTTCAATGAACATTGGGATGCATTTATCTTTTCAAGTTAGTGTTTTCATTTTCTTCATATAAATGCCAAAAAAGTAGAATTGCCAGATGATATGGCAGTTCTATTTTTAATTTTTTGAGGAATCTACATACTGTTTTCCATAGTGGCTGTACCAATTTATCATTCAATCAACAGTGCACAGGAGTTCCCTTTTCTCTACATCCTTGCATATAGTTATTTCTTATCTTTTTGATAATAGCCATTCTAACAGGTGTGAGGTGATATCTCACTGTGGTTTTGATTTGCATTTCCCTAGTGATTAATGATATTGAGTATCTTTTCATGTACCTGTTGGCCATCTGGGTATCTTCTTTGATGAAATGCCTACTCAGATCTTCTACCTATTTTTTAATCAGATTGGGTCTGGGGGGGGTTGTTTTCTGCTTTTTGGTTTAGGGGTTTTTTGCTATTGAGTTGTATGAGTTCTCCATATACTTTAGATATTAGCCCCTTGTCTGATACATGATGTACAAATATTTTCTCTCATTCAATAGGTGGACTTTTCATTTTGTTGATGGTTCCTTTTGCTATACAGAAGCTTATTAGTATTATGTAGTCTCACTTGCTTATATTTGCTTTTGCTGCTTTTACTTATGGTGTCAGATTTTAAAAATGATCTCCAAGACATATGTCAAATTGCCTATCACCTATGTTTTCTTCTAGCTTTATGGTTTTAGGTCTTACATTCAATTATTTAATCCATTTTGAATTTACTTTTATATATGGTGTAAGGTAGTTCATTCATTCATTCATTCATTCGCATGCACACTTTTCCCAATGCCATTATTGAAGAAACTGTCCTTCCCCCCTCCATTGTATACTCTTGGCTCCTTTGTTGTAAATCAATTTAACATGTATACATGTCTATTTATGGGCTTTCTATTCTGTTCCATTGATCTATGTGTCTGTTTTTATGCCAACACCATATTGTTGTAGTTACTACAGCTTCATAATATAGTTTAAAATCAGAAAGTGTGATGCCTCCAGCTTCACTCTTTCTCAAGATTGCTTTGATTATTTATTTTTTTGTGGTTCCAGACAAGTTTTAGGATTATTTGCAAACTTTTAAAATGCCATTGTAATTTTGATAGAGACTGCATTAAATCCATAAATTGCCTTGAGTAGTACAGACATTTTAACAATATTTATTCTACCAATCTATGAGCACAGAATATTTTTTCCATTTTTTGTGTGTGTCCTCTTCAATTTCATTAATGTCTTATAGTTTTTCAATATACAAGTCTTTTACTTACTTAGTTAAACTTATTTCTAGGTGTTATTTTTTTGATGCAATTATAAATGGGATTGTTTTCTTTATTTCTCTTTCTGATAATATTCTGATATTATTCTAACTATAGAAACATTATTAGTCTATTAGTCTATAGATTATATTAGTCTATAGAAACATAAAAGATTTTTGGGTACTGATTGTGTATATCCTGAAAACTTACTGAGTAAGTTTATTAGTTCTAACAGTTCTGTGATGGAATCTTGGGGGTTATCTATTTATATTATCATGCCATCTGCAAATAGTGACAGTTTTCCTTTTACCTTTCCAATTTGGATGCATTGTGTTTCTTTTTTTGCCTAATTGCTCTGGCTAGGTCTTCCAATACTGTGCTGAATAAAAGTGGTAAGAGTGGGCATTTTTGTCTTATTCTGATTTTAAAGTAAAGGCTTACAGCTTTTCACCTCTGAGCATGACTTTAGCTGTGGGCTTGTCATATATGGCCTATATTATATTGAGATATGTTCCCTCTCTACACACTCTGTTGAAAGTTTTTATCATAAATGAATGTTGAATTATGTCAAATGACATTTCTGTATCTATTGAGATGATCATATGACTTTTGTCTTTCATCTTGTTAATGTGGTGAATCACACTGACTGATTTATAGATGTTGAACCATCCTGGCATCACTAGAATAAATCCCACTTGATCATGATGTATGGTCCTTTTGATGTACTATTGAATTCAGTTTGCTAATATTTTCTTGAGCATTTTATAAGAAATATCAAATTGTAATTTTATTTTCTTAAGGCATCCTTGTCTGGTTTTGGTATCAGGATAATACTGGCCTCAGAAAATGAGTTTGAAAGAGCTCCCTCCTCTTCAATTTTTTGGAAGAGTTTGGGAAGAATTGATATTAATTCTCTGAATATTTAGTACAATTCACCAGGGAAGCTATCTGATCCTGGACTTTTGTTTGTTGGGAGGTTTTCAATTATTGATTCAATCTCCTTACTAATAATAATCAGTCTGTTCAGATTTCCTGTTTCATCATGATTCAGTCTTGGTGTGTTGTATGCTTCTAGGAATTAATTCATTTCTTCTAGGTTGTCCAATTTGTTGGCATGTAACCATTCAGAGGAGTCTCTTATCATTGTATTTCTGTGGTATTAGTTGCAACATATTCTCTTTCATTTGTGATTTCATTTAATTGGGTCCTCTCTTTTTCATTTGGTGAGTGTAGCTAAAGTCTTGTCAATTTTGTTTATCTTTTCAAACAAACAGCTCTTAGTTTCGCTGATCACTTCCACTGTCTTTTTAAGATCTATTTCATTTATTTCTGTTCTAATATTTGTTATTTACTTCCTTCTACTAACTTCGGGCTTTATTTGTTCTCTTCGAGTTCCTTGTTGTGTAAATTTAAGTTGTTTATTTGAGAATTTCTTGTTTCTTGAGGTAGGCATTTAACACTATGAAATTTCCTCTTTTTTTTTTTTTTAAGATTTTATTTATTTGACAGACAGAGATCACAAGTAGGCAGAGAGAGAGGAGGAAGCAGGCTCTCCACAGAGCAGAGAGCCCAAGGCGGGGCTTGATCCCAGGACTCCGGGATCACGACCCAGGGATCACGACCCAAGCTGCCTTCGGCTTTAACCCACTGAGCCACCCAGGCGCCACCTGAACTTCCCTCTTAGAACTGCTTTTGCTCCAACCAAAAAAATTTGATATATTTCCATTTTTATTTGTCTCAAGGTATTATTTTTAATTCTCTTTTGAATTTTTCTTTGACCCATTAATTGTGCAGTAACATGTTGTCTAATCTCCACATATCTGTAAATTTTCCAGTTTTCTTCATGTAATTTTTACTTTCATACCACTGTGGTCAGAAAAGCTGCTGAATATGATTTCAATCCTCCTAAGTTTATTAAGACTTGTTTTGCCACCTTACATATGATCTATCCTGGAATATGTTCCATATGCACTTGAGAAGAAGGCATATCCTGTTGCTTTTGGATGGAATATTCTGTATATATCTGTTAAGTCCATCTGGTATAACATGTCATTTAAGGCCTATGTTTCCTTATTGATTTTACAGTTTATTTATAAAAGCTTATAAATAAACCTTTCAAAAGTACTTCTATAGTAGGAAAGTGAGTTTCATCATATAAAGTTATTCTGTTAATTGTAAAGACATAGTAGTTCAATCTTTCTATAAGCGCAGCAAATACATCCCTTCATATTCATTTCATCTCCAAAGAAGATGGAGTGCAATCTTGTAAGTGCCATCTTCTAAGAATTTAGTGCCATTTTGGATAACTGCTACATAAAGTCACAAAGTTACAGCTAAAAAGAAGGTCACAAACAGAAGAATAATGCCCCTTCCCATCATTTTCTGCTATTATTTATCACTAAGTTATCTCGGTATCTCCCAAATCCTGGCTTCCAAAGGTCAGGGCACTCAGAGCTAGCCTTTGACCATTGGTTCACAGCTTTACAAGTGGTGTTTCCTTCTTGCACCACCCAGATGACACCTTTGTGTTAGGATTACCACCCCCAATAAACTAAGACAGCCCCCTCATGACCCACACCAGAAGGAAAGCTCATTTGACTAAACCCCAACTACCAAGGAACAAATTCCTAAATACATCTTAAACTTTAAGAATTTAGGAGCTGAATTATTATATAAAATAAAATAACAGAAGAATAATTTCCATTAGAAAAATAAAAGAAAGCTACCACCACAGGGAGAAAAAAAAAATCAGGTTTATTCATCTGCATTAAAGTAATAATTGATCCCTCTTTTTTCAGTAATTCATTCATCTCTTCACCCATATACCCAACAAATGTATAATGAGCTACAGCAAGGAAGAAGGCTGCATTCGTGATAAAAGGTGCCCGGGGTTTGAGTGCAGCTGCCTTTTAAACTCAAGAACCAAGACACACTAGCAGTATAACCTTAAACAAGCTAGTTAACCTCTCTGTTCTTCAGTGTTTTTCATCTACAAATGAGGCTAACAGACCAACTCATAAGAAGATAAAGATTTAAAGATGTAAGATAATAAGATACAAGAATTAAATTAATTAACACAGTACGGTGCCCAGAAAAGTGCCTAGCACTATAATATCATATAATATGATATAATATAATATATTTTAAATTATCCCTATGAACTACAAATTTAATTGGATTCTAAAGTTACAATGATAAGTAAGATTCTACTGCACTCTCCCTACTGAAGATTAGATCTAGCGGGGGCATGAATTAATTTCAGACCAGTGGTTTACCCTAATCTGAAAGCATAGAAAAAGGAAAGGACAATAGGACTCTTTTGGTAAATCAAGAATTTAATCAGCTTTTAGGCAAAAGCTTTTGTGTCTAATTTAAATGTCCTCCCTACACTTACCAATAGTCAGAACTTCAATAGTCTTTCATTCATATTTAATAGCAAATGACAGACAAAATAAATGCCAGCCATCTCCTAATTCTTAAATCATCATTCAATCCTTATCTTACTTTAACTCTCCAAAGCCCTTAGTAGTGACACTCTTTCCTTCTTTGGAGAAACTCTTGACTCTTGGCTTCTAAGGCATGACTTTCTTGGTTACCCTTCTATATCTGTGGTCTACATCTTCATTGTCTGGCCTCAGTTTACATTTCTACCCTATGAGTCATGATCTCCTGGTTGTTCCTTCTTCCTCAATCATACTCAACATTTAGAATTCCTCCAGACATTCCCAGGCATTCTCAAACCTCACCAAGCCTATTCTGAATACCTACTGACTTTTGGAAGGGTAGCTGAGGGAACATTCCACTTCACCCACCCCCAAGATGGCCTAGAGCTCCTTCTAGCCTTTTTATCACCCTCTACTTCCTTCTACCTTTGCACATAATCCACAAGGTCCTAGTATTTGGATTACAAATCAGCTCCTTCATTAGACCATGAAGTCTTTGGAGAATAACAACATAAGCTTTCATTTATTACTTGAAATGTCTAAGTAACATAAATAAATAAGGAGGCTTCTTAAAATTACCTCCTTACCTAGCATATATTGAGGGCTTACTATAGACCAAGTAAGTACTTTATATATTTTAATTCATTTAAACCTCACAACCATCTTTGAGGTCTGTTTTAGGAAACTACCTAAACACAGTACGGTGCCCAGAAAAGTAAAAGTGAAGAAATTGGAGGCTAAGAGGAATGATATAACTTACCCAAAGTCACACAACAAGAAAGCAGTGAAGGCAACATTTATACCCAGGTAGCCCCACTCTGAAACCCACACTTCCCCTCATGCCCTAAATGACTCTTCCCAGCCATAAATTTGATTAAGCAACAGAACTAGCTCTGTTGAATTATGAAATGTGCATCTTTGGACCACCTTAAGTAAAGATTTTTTTTAAAAGATTTTACTTATTTATTTGACAGTCAGAGATCATAAGTAGGCAGAGAGGCAGGAGAGAGAGAGAGAGAGAGAGAGAGAGCAAGAGAGAGATGGGGAAGCAGGCTCCCTGTGGAGCAGAGAGCCCAATTTGGGGCTGGATCCCAGGACCCCAAGATCATGACCTGAGCCGAAGGCAGAGGCTTTAACCCACTGAGTCACCCAAGTACCCCTTAAGTAAAGGGGTTTTTAAAAGACTGGCTTGGCTCTGGAGGCAAAGGAAAGACCAGATGACCACAGCAAACTCCTTCCACCACTGTATACTCTCTCCTATTATCTTATATACTCATTCGTATTCTCCGGAAGACAAACATGTTTTAATATAAATCCTGCCAAATATCTAACCCACTATTATAACTCAATAGTGAATAATTACATCACTGGTAATAGAAAGAAATACTTAATAGTTAAATATATAAAAGTTAAGTTAAATAACTGTGAACCAAAATATAACTGAGAATATAAAGAGAATTGATGCACTTATTACATTTCCCATTAAGTTAGCTTCAAGCTTTGATGTTCTATCAGTATTTTTACTTAGCCCAACCCAAGCAAAAGGTTATACTGAACACCTTTAAAGTGTTCTTAAGGCCATTCACATTCAGTTCCAAATAATATTATAGCTGAAATACTTTATTAGATGGAATCCAAACAGTCTGTTTCTCATTTTATTGCACCTCAGAGAGACAGGGAAACTAAAGCTCACAGTCAAACCAATGTTTTCTGGAGTTAAATCTAAATCTGTAACTTCTATAGTCAAGTCCCTCATTTTGTCACAAATGTTCCCAAAGCACCAAGATCAGCTATAATTTGTAGACCCCAGTGCAAACCAAAATGCAGAGACCGACCCTTGTTCAAAAATTACGAATTTCAGGGGCCCCTAGGTGGCTCAGTCAGTTAAGCGTTGGACTCTTGACTTCAGCTCAGGTGATGATCTCAGGGTCATGAGATCAAGCCCCATGTCAGGCTCTATGCTGGCCATAGAGCCTGCTTAGGATTCTTTCTCTCTTTCTTCCTCTGCCCTTCCCCCCCAAATTAAATTTAATTTAATTTAAAAATTAAGAATTTCAAGACAGTGGCAATACAGTATTAAACCAACCTCGGGCCCTATAGGACACGTGAGTCACATGCTCACCTAAGAAGCTGACCCTGTTGAGCCAGTAGACTTTATGCTGGGCACCCTCCCAGGCACCAGAAGTAAAGCCATGGCCTTTTAACCTACAATGCCAATTCCCAGATAGGCTCAAATGCAGCATCAAAGTACATGTTAGGTAATGAATGGTCAAATATAAATTATTATGTTTAAGAGCTCAGGGGATCTTTGGATCTCAGACTGCTCTTAAACCCCTGAATTAAGTGCTCATAAAAATGACTCAAATTCAAGTGGGCAACTCTTCAGCTTTGCTCAATGTCTTCTTTTGTAAACCAATAGGTCCAGTAAGCTTTTTCAAAAATTACTCTCCTTAGACAGAAAAGGAGGGCTGCAAATAATTAGAATCACAAATAAAGTCCCAAGATTATAATATTGCTGCTATCATGCTTCTTTCTATATTTTTCAACTGACTACATGCATATTGTATACCTACTACATGTTTACATTCCATTGAAAAATCAAATAATGTCTCATGATTGCTGAGTTTAAGTCACTTAACAAAAAGAGGATTCTGGAATATGAAGTAGCATCCAAAACATAAGAGATAGTGGTATTATCTTGCTTTCTTCATTCAGCACCAGTCCAGTGCTCCTGGTAGAGCACTGTTCTAGGCACTGGGCGTTCAGTGGGGATGAGTCAAACTCTGCCCTAGCTTGTGCACACTTGGGAAAGACAGACAGTAGTAAACCAATTTTTTTTAAATGCCTTTTAAGATATTTCAAACTATGATTCCAAGATATAATGGAGGACAGCTTTTATTCTAGGATTTCCCTCCAAGAAACACAGCGTTCTTAGCTGAAAGGTAAAAAATATTCTTTTACCTACCTTCATCAGAGCTGTAGTTTTGGTCACTATAAAGGCACAAAATTCTTCCGCAGCTTAAAAAGCAGAATATATCCCAAAAGTGGGGATATTTCTAACTCACATATGAGTCAAATTACATATGCTTGGATGACCATTACAGATGAAGTGTTGGGTTTGGCTTAATGTTAAGGAAATTCAGATTCTACATACAGTCTATAAGAACTCCTCACACAATGACTTTCATAAAACACCATGTTAATCTCCTGGTTGTTATGGGATTTAACTAATGTGCCTAAGGATGCTACTTAGTACATCCAACAAGATGTTGCATAAAAACTAAAGATTATTGTTAACACAGAGCTGGAGTAATTGATCCTTCAATTAATACCGCTAAATAAATACTCTCATAATACCAGTTCTATAAATGGTGAAGCCAGGTTTAAAAGCAGTTAAATCTTAATATAGAGCAAATAAACATAGTGCAGGGGATACAACTATAAAGTGGCCACAAAGGATGAAACTAACATCTACGTTAACAGTTTTCCTTGTCATATCAGATACACCCTCTGTATAATGTTACAATAGGGGGAGAGAAGGGAAAAGAGAATCATATTTTTTAGAAAAATGATCTGGCACTAGCACAGTGCCTTCCCGTTTTGTGAAACGTTTCATTCACACCATCCCATTTGCTTCTTGAATCCGTTTAACTATTCAGAGTGTACTATAATGGAGCCCGCTCCCTTTGGCATGGCTCCAAGGAGCCACAACCTCCCCTCTGTCCTAAACTTCTAACTTTATTTGCTTTAGTGGGCCACCGAGAATATCTGTATAAATATTTTTGTGCATTTCATAACCAAATAAGAGAGCTAAAATAACAACTTGAGTGAGGCTTGGATAGTAAAGAGAATCTTTGTGTTAAATTCCGTAAGGAAAAAGACATTTTAAAAAAAAGATATAATTTTTTCGATCTATAGTTCTTCTTCCAAATGGGCTAAGTAATCTTTAGCTTCCTTATTGCATAAATCAGCTGAAAGCATCCCAAGGGAAATGATATTTGTATATCACTTGTATATGTAGTATATACACACTCGATGATCCCATGGGGACTTTATTTAAAAAAAAATTTAGGCAACAGTTATAAAAGTTAAAAAATCAGTGATTAGCTTTATGACTCAGTTTAACTTCAACATGTACACAGTATATATTCCAATGTAAAATGCTTTTCTAGATTTACTAAGAACTACTAAGTGATATTTCCATCTATTAAATCTTTTCACTGTCAAGTCTGTGATAGAAGAAACCTTAGCAGACCTCCCTGTGAACTCTGGCATTTTGGCTGTGTGGCCCAAAGAACAATCTACCATTACAAAGCCTATTCATGAGTCAAGGAGAAAGTAATCACAATGATGACTGCCCAGCTGATGCTACTCTTTTTACCATCCTGGCAAGTATATAAAGAGGCAAGATCTATGTTACTAAATTACAGAATCTTAATACTAAACACCTATTCTAAAATGTAACCTGAAAGATCATTAGCGCAAAGTAAAACACCCTTAAGTTTAAAAAGCCTGGATTTATTTGCTTGGCTTCAATTTCGTTAGCCTATCTATAGCAAAAATAAATAAATTAAATAAATAAATAAATAAATAAATAACAAAAATGTAGGAAAACAGTAAAAATCTATAAGGGCAGTAAATCCAGGGCCATAGTACTGGGCTCAAATTGACGAAATCATCCGTATTTCTTCACACAAGTTTCACTGCCTGAATAACAAGGACTAAACTCATGAATAGGGACACAATGTTCTTGTAATGGTTCTGTCCTGAGCGGTGTAACAGCATGATGTTTGTGCTTTGCACTAAACATTCTTCGTATCTTTGAGGCCACAACAAAGTAAGAGGTGACAGTTAGAAAGAGGTTAAACAAAAGGTTTCCTGTCAGGGCTTTGTGAAAAAGAAGATTGTACATTCTACTGAGGCGATGGAAAGTCCGCTCTGGCCCTCTCTGGTCAGCATTATTCAGCACTATTCGATTCGATTTCGGGAGCTCGCTCGTATTTTTGGCCCACCTGACTGGGTGTTCTGTTCCCTCTTGTGCAAGTGACGTGGACTCCCCAGGGCCAGCGGTCACCCGACATTCGGTCTTTTCAGCACCGTGGAGTCCCCTGGCAGAATCAGCAAAGTGAGCCATTGCAAAGCCAAGTGCATCCCCCTCCTCGGGGTCCCTTTTCCCCGGAGCCCCTCCCCGCCCCCTCCTCCCCGCCCCGGCGCTGGCGGCCCCGAAAGTAGGTCTCAGCCGGCGCAGCGGCGGCCGCCGGGAAAAAGGAGCCCCACTTTCTCCGGGCAGGAAGGGGGGAGGCCGAGAGCATTTCCTGTTGTGCAGCTGAACCGAGCGGAGACGTCATTGCATTCACACTCCCTCGGGTGTCAGCGGACCGGGGGCCAAAGTTCAGCCCCTTCCAGGGCGGGCCAGGCGCGGCGGGGGACGGCCAGGCGGCCGGGGCTCCCCTGTCCTGGAAGGGCTCCCTGAGCCGGGTGTCCGCACTGCCCCAGCGCAGGGGCAGGGACGCGGCGGAGCTACCCACAGCAGCGCCCGCCTCCGCAGTGGGGGAGTCGCTTTTCCTTCCGAACCACACCAAGCCGGGCGACTCCAGCGCTGCGCGCCGGTCACTGCGGGCTGGCCTCCCGCTCCGCGGCCATTCCCAGACTGCGCGGAAGGACCTCTGTTTCCAGGTGCTTAGAGAAAGCACTTTCCTTGCATAAGTTTCTTAGCTTAATTTTAAGCGTAATTTCCCCAAAGGTGACTCTTTTTTTTTTTTTTCCACTAGGGTTATTTTTAAATAATAAAAAGTGAAGACGATTTCAGTGTTGCTATGTTTTCTCCTCCTTTTTCTCTTAATTGCGGATTCCTTAAGTAACTGAGAGATAGAAAAGTGGAAAGAGAACATTTCCATGTTGCATAGCTCCAGTGAGGCCAAGGGAGGCAAGTCTGTTTGGATGTTTCTAAAAAGCCTATTCTGTTATGCAAATAAAAATTATATTCTGAAAAAAATGAAAAGTATATTCTGTATGTTTTCATTATTAAAACATCCACTACATAACATATAAAGTCCTTCTATCAGGGCCTTCATTTGGTATATCTCAAATGTTTAATATAAAAAAAAAATCAGAGTCTCTCACAAAGCTTTCAATCTTGTACTTCACCACTTTAATAGCACACAAAACTTATGGCCAGAATGTTTTAAAATGGAAATTACCCATTCAGTAAAAATAATGGTGATTTTTATCATTTCTTTTATCCCAAATTTCCAGCCTTCCATTTAGTGTGAAAACATAAACCAGATTCTAACAGGTGTAATTCTAGAGAAGCAATAGCTTAAGGTTAATAAAGTTTAAAAGGAAGACCATAAGGCATCTTCTCACGCTGAATCAATGTTAACAAATGTTACACTGTGCCAACATCTCGAATATTTTAACTAACCGAAGTTTCACATCAGGACATGGAAATAAAATACTTACGGCTCTACCAAGTGTAAATTATGGCTCTGGGTGATAATGATGTGTCTGCATGGATTCATCAGTTGTAACAACTGTACCACTCTGGTGCAAAGATTTTTATAGTAGAGGAGACTCTGTGGTTGGGGGTGTGGTGCAGAATGTAGGCTGATCTGGGAAATCTCTGTTCCACACAGTTTTGCTCTGAACCTAAAATTGCTCTTAAAAATGAACTCTATTTTTTAAAAACATGTTTAGGCTAAGTGTCATGATGTTTAAAATGTGTACTGCATTGTAACCTATGGAGTCACAAGTAAATGAATCTAAGAATTACTTATGCTTTCTGCTTTCTGCTTTCTGCAGAAAAGTCTATGCTTTCTGCTTTCATGAAGTTCATTATCCAGGTCTACCTCTCCTTGATAAAGAAGTTACATTTTAAAAGTTTACTGAATTTTTAAAATATGCTTTAAGTGTACCTGAAAGACTTTGCAACTTAATAAATGTGAGTTGTTCTACCCAGTCATGTACTACCTAGGGGCAATATTAGGTGGCCACATTAGGCCACAATATTAGGTGGCTTCCACCTAATGTGATCCAAAGCCCCTGTACTTCTTTTGTTGTCTTATTTCCAAACATTTCCATAACACAATGAAATACTGTATACATAATATCTTAAACTTGCACAGCTTATTAGAGTTTACCATTTATTTCACATATACTCTTATCCCCATTTTATCAAGAAGCAGGCTCAAAGAACACAAGACTACGATAAATGTATGGAACTCAGATGGGCTCTTTTCAATCTTGTTGAAAAGGAACCACAAACCCTTCCCATTCCCATACTCCTAACTCCAAACTAAAACCACCCTTCTGTCTCCACAGGCGGCTCTAGGCTGGCTTAGCTGCCAGTGCCTACTCATGAATGCTGGGAGGGGGGCCACGAAATAATCACCACTGACCACTTTATTTACTTAGCTTGAATACAGTAACTTTTAAACATCTTCCCTGACCTTCCCAAGCTGTACCAAAAGACTCTTGATTGTAAAACTGAGTCCAATGTGTCTAATCCTAGAACATACCATGGTAGTTGTCCATCTACAGGGTGATCTCACACCATTTTTCGCTTGGCTTTTTTCCCCTCTCATATCAATCATCTTTTTATTTATTGAATCTCTGCAGTGATGCTCATGGTTTCAATTAGAACATAATTTTACTTATTCCTTCCAATCACCTGCCCATGGCATAGAACTAACACTCCAAAACCTGCAAGTGACTGCTCAAATACTAAGTTTACTGAAGATTTTATTCCAAGTTCATGCTCTCTAGGTCATACTTAAATTGCTGATGATGGCACTTGGAAAGAACAAGGAAGGGATGACTAAAAATTATCCTGTTTTATAATCCTAATTACAGACTAAATGAAATCAGTATTGAGATGCCTGAGTGGTTCAGTGGGTTAAGCGTCTGCCTTTGGTTCAGGTCATGATCCCAGGGTCCTGGGATGGAATCCCACTTGGCTCCCTGCTCAGTGGAGAGCCTTCTCCTTCCTCTCCCTCTGCCTGCTGCTCCCTCTGTCATGGGCTCTCTCTCTGTCAAATAAATAAATAAAAATCTTTTTAAAAAACCAAAAAAATTAAAAATAAGTGAAATCAGTATTACCATAAATTTAGTAGTGACTGAGAATAAAAAAGGTCAGTATGTTAGCATTAAATAAATCATGAAAAATACATACTTGAAGAAATAAATAATTGAAAATATAAACCATAATCATAAACTGTGAATTCTTCAGGTCCTGGTGCTATTTTCAAAGCATCTCTTTTATATCAGGCAACTGTGAGGACAAAGGATATTTTATAAAGATAATGTATTTTATGCTTTCTCTTTAGAAACAAAATGCTCCAATTTTGTACTTTAAAGTACATTCTTAAACTGCACAGTTTCAACCCCCAAAAATATATCACCATTCCATTCAACAAAAAATCAAGACTTGAGCTTTTTCAAGTCCATTCCTTTAAAACTCATTATTTAACTCAGGATCGGTCTCATTTAGACATTTAGTCACCACATGAGAGTAATTGTGAATTGCTACAGTACTTATCTGGGTCTCTGTGTTTTGAGATCCCAGTTCTCTACACCAAGAGCCTCCACGTGTTCTTAGACTCTAGATCATCTTTGACATGACTGGGAGAGGCTGACCCATCACACAAACTGGCATCTATAAAAATATTAAGGACATACTAGGTTTTTATTCTTCTCTATAATATCCACTATTGAGGATGATTCTTCTCAAATAAGCATTCACCAATCATTTGTTGTTTTTCCAGAAAACTGGCTCCCAAGAAATGCAATGACAAAATCATCAGGATGGTCTTCTTTCTCAGCTCCACGTCCTTTTCCCATTACATACTGTAGGGCTGCATTGTTCCTGGAGAGCCAGCACTTGCCCTAAGCAGAGCCCACCTCAAAACTCAATATGGGAAGCAGAGTCAAAGGAGTAGTACAGCTCACTGAGTGAACAGGAAGGGGAAGGTACAGAAATGAGGAGAGAACTACATTACGCACACAAGCACGCACACACACACATACATACACACACACACACACACAGGAGTGAATAAACCTTTTGTGGAAAAGCTATCTGAGGACATGCTCCACAATCTTTGGTTCCAATAAGATCTCTTTCTACTTCAGTATTTCCAAGTCTCATGATTTTATTCTTCTTACAAGCTGCCTCCAAAGTTACAGCCTTCTCTTTATTAAATGACCCTCAGTGCAAATTATTCATGCCTTGATGCCCTCAAGACTGGACAACTTCACAAAAGACAGCACCTATCACTAAGAAAGTACCAGGACCCACAGGTGGTTCGAGGACTGCTCATTTCCTCTCCCAGACGATAACAAGGTGGGACCTCATCACCTCAGACTTATCAGGCTACAGGTAAAAGTCAGTAGTTTTTCAAATGGAAATGTTACATAGCACTTAAGTGTTTAAGAGCATACCTCCTTTTTCAGCCTCCATCTATATTTAATATTTCAGAATAGGCCCTCAATAAAGTCTAAATAATAGTAAGTGCTCAGATGGCCTATAATCAAGTGTTATTGAAACATCAGTGTTCCCACATGCGTTCAAGTGTAATTAAAATGTAATGAACTGCATAAATTACTATATTACACTGCAATATTTTTGTATTCTCTCCTAGTCCCTCACAGAGTCCTTTGTACTTCTCTGGAGACTAACAGTGTGACCAGAGCTAAATCTAAAATAAGTTACTTTCCACAGTGGTTAAAAGAAGAGTTCCAAAATCAAAGTGCCCACTCGGAAATGGCACCTTTTGTTTTAGTAGTATATAATTATGTTACCCCTGTCTAATATATTGTCTAGGATGTCACTTCTGTGAATAAGTCCCCTTGTTCTATGAAATATATGCCCATCACCTTGTTTACCATTTATTATGTGGACTAATAAGCAATCTGTGTAGGCAAATTAAGAAAGGCATTTTCTCATAGACACTGAAGGCAGTCCAGATCTAAAGTAAAAAAATTTTCTAAATTTTCATTTAAATGCAACAAAACTCAATGCATACTCCCAGGTCCTATACAGGTAATAGTCTTACAAGTCATACACCTGCAGAGAAGTACTTCCCAATATTCTATATCTCCATTTTTTATTAATAGAAAACATAAATCAAAGAAAATATTAATTTACTTCATACTAAAATGACAACCATTTGAGATGAGCTTAGTGTCAGTATGCCATGTATTTATACTGCCAAAGAGTAGGAAGTAGAAAAGGTATGAGTAACTGGCCCACGTGTGAATGTTAATAAAATGTCCACCAGTAATACATTTACTTTACTTATGATTAAAGCCATTATCCTGAAGACTGCTGATCTTCTAGTTCAAAGAAAACGATATGCTAATTCAAAACCAGTGTGTCTCATGCAAAATGCACATGAAATAGAATTTTCTCTATAAAAATTTTTACATATCTTTTATCTATTTCATTTCATTTAACTGTATTTGTAAAGTTATGAAACTGCCAAAATCAGGGGCCAAACTCTCCCTGTGTTGCACTGTGTACCTCCACCATTACTTATCACATTAAGTACAAACTCTTTAAACTGGAATACAAGTCCTTAGACAATGTAACTCAAGCATTCTAACTTTTTCACCAACACTCACTTAAAATGCATTTTATGCTGTCCTCAAATCAGATGCTTCTGTGAGAATACTTTTTTTAAAATATTTTATTTATTTATTTGACAGACAGAGATCACAAGTAGGCAGAGAGAGGCAGAGAGAAAGGGAAGCAGGCTCCCTGCCTAGCAGAGAGCCTGATGTGGGGCTCGATCCCAGGACCCTGGGATCATGACCTGAGCTGAAGGCAGAGGCTTTAACCCACTGAGCCACCCAGGTGCCCTGAGAATACTCTTGACACTTTCCCACACTGATGCCTATCAGAGTCAAGACCTATCTAAAGCACCCCATTCTCGGTGAAACATTCCCTGAACTCCTCAGCCAGAGACGATTTTCCACATTAATACTTCCCCCATATGCCTCTCTTGTGGTACTTCACCCGCTTCTATTAATTACAGCTTCCTTTGCACAGTGCTTTTTCCCTGCTCAGTACAGTAAATTACAAAAATCCTGACAATAAGAATAGTGAAACACTCCTCTTTATATTTTATATTCCCATACATCTCAAACATGCCAGAATGCCAGTAACTTTATTTGTGAAAACAGATTTGTGCTACGTTATTACACAGCCCTCTGTTCCCGCTATAAAAGTCTCAGCAAGCATGTTTAGGCCTTTCCTGTAAAAATGCTTCTGCCCGGTTGGTAAGAGGCTACATCCAGAAAAGTAACTGGCGATAAGCAATTTACTTTTGAGGATTCATGACAAATAAGAGCCTACAGTACATTTCAGACATGAGCAGCTTGATCCCTGAAGAAATTAATAAAATAAAAATGAAACAAACTAATAAGAGGTCCCGTTGAATGAACTAGGAATATTTAGCCTGGAGAAAAGAATACTTAAGACGAACATGATCTCTATCTTTAAATAATTGTAGGAATGTCATGCAAGTCAATGAGGGAACTTGGCTAGCTACAGAGGGCCAAAAACTGCTCCTCAGCTGCAGTGTCCAGGAGTGGAATGTGCCTCCCAAAGCAAAGAAGAGGTGTACAAGTAGAGACTGAATGCACGCAGTCCTTGGCGATTCGTACCAAGTGATTTCTCCTCACTCGGTCGGGGGTGAAGTGATACCTCCACTGGTTTTATCTAATCCTGACATTCTATGAAAAGACTTACATTGCAAAGCCAGACGACTTACATCATCTGAAAAATCAATACATCAGACCCTACGCCCATGCAAACTAACCATCGTAATTTCAATCAGATACTTTAAGAGATGCCCTAAATAAGGTGTCACGTGCAGAATTACCATCTGAACTCTTACTGAAGATACCGCCTGCTCAACACTAAAATCTGACCCTCCTGGAAAAAGGGAAAGCTTACCCTGAATAAGGAGGGAGGGCACCTGCATCCTCCAAAGACCCTCAGAATCCCACTTCTACACCGCTCTCCTTCTGCCTGCCTCATATTCTTAGTAATAACTCGCCTGTCAAACAAGAAAACAGTAGTTTGATTTACACTACTGGGCAGCATATTGTCAAAAAGTCTTATGAAATTCAAACCAAAACCTGTTGCTGTCAAGGAGATCACAAATGTTAAATATACTGTTAGACACGGTTTGCTTTTACAGCTATGGGGAGGGTTAATATACCCACAGCAGGCTTCACAGCCATTTTATTATTAATTTCAAAGTGTCTTCTGTTTCCTTCTTGTTCCCATCCTACACAACCCACAAGGATATAGGAAAATAAAGATAAATTATCAGGACAATTTCCTCACAATATAAATTCCTGGTATTAGCTAAAATGTGAAATTTTTCGAGATCAGCTATTGATGCCCTATAACTACTTTGGACATCACTAGATTTAACACTAGTAAACTCTCATAAAAGATCACCAAAATCAACTGATGACAGAACAAATTTGGAGTCTATTAAAAAAATCTAATCTCCACACTAATGTCCAATTTATTTGTTATAGTCTATACTGTCGGTGATTTATTTTAAAAAGTCATTTTGACAGGTCATGATCTCAGGGTCCTGGGATCGAGACCCGCGTCGGGCTCTCTGCTCAGCAGGGAGCCTGCTTCCCCCTCTCTCTCTGCCTGCCTCTCTGCCTACTTGTGATCTCTGTCTGTCAAATAAATAAATAAAATCTTTTTTAAAAAAAGTCATTTTGAATATTCTCAGCCACTTGGCCCATTTTTAAAAGCTGCACTTGATTAAATTTGGGCACCAAGTTCATCACGAATACTGAGGCCACCGGACCAAGTAAACAGATCACGAATTCAAAAAAAAAAATATCTTTGGATTCCTTCCTTCTGCTTGAATAGGGGTATAACTATCCTGAAATTTCGCTAGACATGTGCATTAATGACCGACGCAAAATTTAAATGCACTGGGGATATCACAACAAGCCGCGGAGCTGCTAACCATTATCTTTCTGAAAACAATTGCATATGCCTATAATAAATTGCATCAATAGCAGTCAATTATCTCAAGAACACTCTACTAACCCTTGTCACAAATGTATTGCTGTGTATCAGATTTTTTTCAACAACTGAATTATTCTCAAAATTTAGTGTTGCTTCACATCCTAAAAATAGCCACTCCAATTCTCTTGTGTTACCCTGCCCTGCTCCCAGGAGGTAGGGCAGTGCTATAAACAATGCTTCATTTTTACAGACGAAGAAACACTGAAATATAACAGAAGTACAGCCACTTTGCCTGAATCATTGTGAAAATCAATAATGAGGCCAGCAATGAACTAGTGGGACCAGGATTTACCAGCAGCCATTCGTTCGTCCTCTGTGGCCTGGGTTTAGGCTCTAATGAGCACATCCTGACAACAAGGACACAAAGATGTTCGAAATCCTCATTTTACCCAAAAAGCTTGTATTTCTCCAAACATAAACTTTTGACACATGACAAATAAACAGAGTAACATGAAAATAAATTTTAATATTTATAACCCTGGGTTTTTTCCTTGCTTAGAGAAACGGGGATTATTCAAAATGTAAGCATCAGGAGAAGAAAGAAAAATAAAGTTTGATAATTATTCCATGGATAATTAGAAGCTGAACTTCCCATGACTTGTCCACAAAGTGTTGGAGCCAGCCATCAGGACTGTCTCATGGGGCCCTGCTGGGTTGGAAAGACAGAGTTCATCACTTCAAATGAGAGGAAAAGATTCACCCCCAGCCTTCCCTCCTATATTTTTCTTTGCTTCCAAGGCCAAGGATCTGTAATGGAGTAAAGGAATACATTCTCTTTTTATGCCAAATTTATCCAAGCAGACTTACCAAGAAACAACTTTTCCTTAAACCCCACACATGTAAGCAGTAACTATTTTCATATAGCATTTCATTCAGATCACCCTAAACAAAATATGCCAAAGAAAACTATCCTACAAGGAAGAATTCCAGGCAACCATAAACTTCCCTATCCAACTGTAGGGAAAAAATTACCTTAAATGGCTCTACCTGGGCAGTTGCTGTAAAATCAAATGGGAAGTTGCAGAGCCCAGGGAGACCCTGACCAAGGCTGTAAGAAGTGTGAGGCTGGGTGTATAGGGGAGACAGCTCTCTCCCAGAGGACTTCCCAGTAAGCTGAAGAAACACTTGGAGCAAAGATTAGCCAGGACTTCATCCATCATTTGATTCTGATGACCCCTCCTGCCATTTTACGACGAGTCCAATGTCTTTTCTTAACACTTCAAGTGTAAGTTTCTTGAGAATTATGACTTCAACATTTACCAAATACCTCCTGCCTGCCTACTCCCTACCATGAGCTGTGTTTTTACCACATTTTTGTGAAAGCATAAATCACCCTAATCTGCTAGAAATTTGATCACAAAAATTATTAGGAAAAAAAATGAAAAAATTCATTTAAATAAGATGAGATAAGATTAAAGATAAGATTTTATTATATTAAATAAGATAAGAAAAATATACAAGCCAAATAGAAGTTGTGGTAATCACTCCACCTTAACAATCTTATACATGCATTTTACAATAGAATATGTCATTTAAAAACCATTTTCTTTTCTTCCTTATGAAAAAATACTCAGAACTTGATTCTACAGGGTAAGAAAGGCCATCATGCTAAACTGTAATAAAGAGGAATTTTTTTTAAAAAACGGTATTATAATATTTAGTTATGCAAAAATAGTACCTCTTCAAAAACTATGTTACTTTGAAAAATATAAATAACAGATACGGGTCTAATAAATGGGCTTTTTGCATTAGTGATTTAGTAAATCTTGCAATGCTTCATTAACTGTTATTTGGGTTGAGAGACACAATATGAAAGTAGAGATTTCTAAAAACCCTGGAAAGTAGCACAATGAACTACATTCGCCCCCAAAAGTTTCTAAAGTAGTCCATTGGAATGTAAACACTATGAGGACAGGGGATTTTTAAAAACTCTTTTTATTCACTGATGAATCCCCAGTGTCTAGAACAGCACCTTTCCCAGGGCAGGTAGGTGCTGAATAAATCTCTGCTGAATTACTAAATGTTTGTTTAAAAGTCCGCAGTCCCAGAAATAAATCCAGTTGTGCCCCCTAAACAAGCCCAAGGCAGCAGTAAACACTGGTTCCCTAGCTCTTCCCATTTACGTGGAAGTTCAAGTTGGGTAATTCAGGCCCCAAGGGCTATTTTTAGACCAAAAAACTCCAGAAGGATGATCCACCAAGAACCAGAGAATTTCGTTCACTTCACTAGTGTAGCTCAATGAGAAATACCCCTATTTCCACTTGTCAACGGTCGAAATACACGGGCATACTGACATTTTTTCTTCAAGCATTTCAATCAGGAGTTTAATTGACCATTTGAAAATGTGTAAGTGATAGTTTACTGTCACAACAATTTCAGTTCTCCTGTGTTTCCCACCCCCTGCCTTTGGGTCTAATCCCTTCTTCATAATAATCATAGCTACCAGGCATTTAATGTTTACTTTGTGCTCAGTGACAGGTACATACATTCTCATAAAAATTTCACAATGACCCTTAAACAGATATTATCATCTTCATTTTGTAACCTCTGGGAGATTAAGTGACCTTTCGAAATTCCCCGGAGCTTGTGGGGGAGCTGGAATTTACCCTGTTCTGTCTGACTTAAAATCCAGGCTCTTAGCCCCAAGGCTAACTCCTTCACACAGTGTCTATCCCACTGGTGGATATGCCTAAACTACTAGGGTTAAAAACTGTGCTAAGTGAGCAAAACGGTTGGCAATTTAATTTTTTAACCTCTGCAGTAATTTCAGCGTCTAACAGTTGCTTATGCTGCTGCATGAAATGGTGCAACGACCAAATGCTTTTGGAGCCAAATGGCCCTGAGTTCAAGTTCTACTTCATTAGACTATGACAGTGTCCCTGCAAAAATCAGTTCACCTTTCATTCTGAGTGTCGATCTCCTCAAGTGTAACCATGAAAGTAGTAACACCAACCCTCTGACAGTTGTCACTGGAGAGTGCCTGGTGTGCAGCCTGGCATAGAGTAAGTGCTCTTACAGCCTAAATACCCTTCCTTCTAACGGATTTGCTAAATTGGCACTGTGCTGATTTTATGAAAGTGTTTAGTTCATCCTTGTAATACCATAATTACAGAATATAATGACACTGCGTTCTCTAGAACTACAAAGTAGAATTTATAAACTGATAGAATATGAGTTGGAAGAGGCTTTAGAAGCCCATCTGTTCCAATCCTTTCATTTCCAAATGAAGTCCAGAGAGTTTAAAGGACTTGCTTCCAAGTTTTTACAGAGAGCTAATTGCAAAGACAGTACTAGACCTTACGTCCCTCCACCTCCGCTTCCACTATACCCCCAGTTTTTGCCTCACATTACACAGGCATGGCAACACATGTAATTTTCAGACAATTAAGCAGTATAAAATAACCTCAGTTTAATTGCATCCAATTAACAAGCCAAATTAGTGTTTCATATGTACACTATTAAACTAGTTGTCTGGCTTCCAAAAGAAATAAAACACTGTTGCAAATGAATCTAGCATTTTAGTGAACAAAGCTACTTACAATTTAAATTACCTTTCCTATAATCTTCTTTATATGGAATTAGACCCAACCTCCATTATTTTTTTAAGATTTTATTTATTTATTTGACAGACAGAGATCACAAGGAGGCAAGAGAGGCAGGCAGGGGGAGAGAGGAGGAAGCAGGCTCTCCGCGGAGCAGAGAGCCTGATGTGGGGCTCGATCCCAGGACCCTGGGATCATGACCTGAGCCGAAAGCAGAGGCTTTAACCCACTGAGCCACCCAGGTGCCCCCAACCTCCATTTTAAAAGAAAGTCTTGCTGCAACTATCAGGATGACAATTCATGCTTATATTTTAAGTATCAAATTTTTCTTTCTCACTGAATACATACAATTTGCTAAGATTAGTATACATGTGTGTGTACGTGCACATGCACGCCTATACACATATGCATGCCAACAGATCCCCAAGCAAATATAAATAAAGGTGTGTCTATATTTTCCCACTGCCTAGTTTCAAAAGTCCCACCTTTTTGTTGGCTTTCTGAAATCAAGTCAATCTGCCACAATGCAAATGGTAAGAGCTTCGCTGATCTGCTTTCCTTTTCAGAGAAAATGAAACCACCAAATAAATCTTTGTCAGAAAAGCACTGCCTTTCAAATACACTGCACTATACTATCAGTCTGGTACTGTCATGATTTAGATACAATTGGGTATCAATGAGAAAGCACTATTCTAATGAACCTCAAAATGAATCATCTATCCGTTCCTTAAATATTTACACCTGAAAACATAAATGTCTTATAATTTTAAGTATAACCATTTTTTTAAGTTTGTGTTTGGTAGTCAACTTTCACTATTAATATTTATGAATACTGTTCAGAATAAAAAGTTTTATAGTAGCTTAAAATAATAGTGTAGTCCTTTGTTCTTAAGATATAGCTCAAACTAACAATTTGCCATACATATGTGTCCATGTTTATCAAAACATTTAAATCATTTTTGTTAATTATTAAAATGTCTATGAACAAGATAAAGTAATTCACCTTGTCATGCAGTAGTGTCAAACTTCCTTACTTCTTTTTGGGGCATTATACCAATTTAATGGTCTCCTTGCCACCAAGATATCCAGCCCATAAATACCTATAATCTTTCTGAACACATACACATTATAGCATCACTCCTCTGCTCAAAAGCCTTAAGTGAAGTCCTGCTTTCTCAGGAGGGCCGTATGCCCCAACTGATCTGGAGCCAATGTACCTTTCCAGGTTCACACACCCCTCCTCTCCCTTGGCACAACTATGGGTGGTGGGGCATAGATCAAATTCACTGTGCCCCACCCTTCCCTCTCAGGAGGATTTACTGACATTCACTTCAACCTTCAAGGCAACCAATCAAAACTTACTTCTTCCCATAAAGACCCTCTAATCTTTCCAGTTGGAAAAAAGAAATACCTCCAATTATTCTCTACTTCCACTGGTAAGTTTTAAGAACGTTTATTTAACAAGCCATATGTCTTCTCTAGATTGTAAAAAGTTCTTAAGCCGGGGGTTATCATCCTCTTACCTCTCAATCACTCATTCTGACGCCCAAGTCTGAATCCAGAGCCCAAGCTTGGGACTTCTCCTACAGATACTGACCCTTTTTGCCACCTAAATTGGATTTTCTACATTATATAAATCTTAAAACACGGAGCAAATTAATTAAGTTATAATAGTTGACAAAAGGGAGTATGAGTCCAAGATTATACAAAGAAATGCTATTTTCTACTCTTTTTCTTCCCCCTACTCTTTTGTGTTACACCAACCCTTAATCATACAAAAAGTAAAAAATAAGATCTACATTTTTCCGGGGTGGGGTAATGGACATTGGGGAGGGTATGTTCTATGGTTAGTGCTGTGAAGTGTGTAAACCTGGCGATTCACAGACATGTACCCCTGGGGATAAAATACTTCATATGTTTATAAAAATTTTTAAAAAATTAAAAATTTTTTTAAAAAATCTACATTTTTCCAAAGGTCCCGGTATTTGCAGTCGTGTAGAGAAATTATCTGGGGAACCGGATGTTTCACTAGCTCTTTAGAAACATATAGATCCAGCTTGTGCAGGGGTCTAAAGATTAATTGGTTCTTCAAACAGCGACCTTGTAAAGACTTCGGAATTGGTAGTTATTCATTAATTGAATCAATGATGTTGACCAATTTAGTTAACTTGAGCCTCAAATAAGTATTTTTTAGTTTAAATTATTTATTATTTCTAAAAGTTATCTGCAAATAACAATAGCTAACTTCCAACTATACCCCTCAAAATGAAGTCAGTGCATGGAATCATAACAAACCTCCAGGGATTAAGTAACATTGGTGTCAAAGTATTGGGAAGAGGATTCCTGCTATAGATAAGCCTCCTCCAACTTCTAGGCCCTGCCCCCCCAAACTCCCTCTCCAATGATCAATCTCTAACATAGCCAATCATATGTCTTGATTCTCCAAGGACAGTGTCCCCATTTATACCAGACTAGATAATCACTCATGGGGGCCTAACCACATGGTCTGGCTGCATCTTGCCCCATCTCTCGTTATGTGCCCTCCAGCCGCACTGGCTCACTTTCAGCTCCCCAAAACACTATATATCCCCCAATCTCAAGGCATTTGCATTATTCCTTCTTTGTACAATACTCTTTTTCTCCCCATCCACTCTTTCCACTTGACCATAACTTATGCTTCCGTCTTAGCTCAAATATCACCTCCTCAGACAGGGGTGATATACCCTTTATGAAATACTCCTTCATGTTTCGTCCATAACACTCATAATGTGGCTTTACTTATCTGTCAACTCCACTGATTAGAGGCTCTTTTTCTGGTCTAGATCATCATTATTTGCTTAGCGCCTAGAACAAGGCCTGATCCATAGTAAATACTTGTTGAATGCATGGATGAATAACTTGCTTTGATAAGTGATGACTGGGTCACCTGTCATCGTACTCTGCAGAAATGGCTAAGACATGTGAATGATGTGAATGTGAATGACAAGTCAAAATCACAATCACCTCTTGACCCAGAAGTGATAGGTCAAACCCTACCTGCTCTCTGCCCAGAACTATCTTCAGGCATACAAACATCATTTTCATCTCTACTCTCCAAAGCACTTTCTTCAAATATGTCTACCTAGTCAGACCAAATTTTAAGTGCATAGGAAATCCAAAGGTATGGACCCTTGTAGAATAGATCAAATGCCATACTTACTACCTCAAATGACAGATAATATATGTTAAGAGTAGCATGTATTTGGCTCAAAAAAAAATAGTGACACAAATTATCAAACAATTCTGATTCTATTCCAAATTCAGTCTTGAAGATGTCGATCTTAATGCTAGTAGCCATGGGTCCACATCAGAGAAGCCAACGAATTGTACAGACCAAGTAGGCTATGTTTCCTCTTTTACATGGAGACTAGCTGGGTCACAATCAGAGATAAAGTGCTCAAATATTTTTCCAAATTACTTAGAGCCATCTCACAGCTACAAATACTGATTTACAACTTCTTTTTTGTTAGCATTGCCATAAATAGCATATAGAATGCAATGCTTTTTTAAAATTGTGATCAAATACCAAGAACCAATAGAAAATTATTTTACTTGTACAATTTCCTTCAAATAAGCACAATCTTATTTTCATAAAGATTTCCCATTTTCTCTCAACCTTCTGTATTCATCCACAGCTTCCAGCACTGAGAAGCCTCACTGGAACATTCACTGAAGTTTTACTCAAGATTAATGAAGGCTCGGTCTATGTGGTTACAGCAAACCCATACATCCTGATAGTGTGAGGTTTCTTATAAAGCCTGAAGTCCACCCAGTTGAGATAATAAATTTCCTCTGTTCCTTTTTATAATATCACTTCAAGAGGTGCAATCCTTACATACCATGTTTTAGCCAAAATACGGATTCATGATGCGTTCATATATAAATTCCTTAACTAGAAACATAGCATTGGAATTTCTAGGTGGAGGTTTGAATTGTGAATGATTTCTCCACTTACAAGATTGACGCACAGACCAATAATAGAGTCCTGTTGAGGCTGAACAGGAACCAAAATTTGAAAACAGTGTTTGTTTTTTAACAGACTTAGGTGAGTAGCAACCTGTTTGATCCCAGACCACCCATCCAGCTGATGATCCTAACCACCTTTCTTTATTATAATAGTTACTATATCAGGAATTAAATTATTCCACACCCTAATGGAGTACGCTTTTCACTCATGCCGAATAACATTTTCTATAGGTCTTTAAAACTACTTTTGCTATGTTGAAGCTTTCAGGTTAACCTCAGCTAATTATTGATAACTAAAAAAATCTACACCAACACAAATAGACTATTATTTGTTATTGTTGTTGAAGTAAGTAAGCCCTGCTTTAAAAATCAAAATAGGCAAATTCTTAAAAAAAAATTTTTTTCATTTTAAATTCAATCAGCACAAAAAATTCAACCTGGTTTTCTGAATAGTGACAAAGTGCCAAAAGCTCAAGCAAACACATGTACCATTATTCCACGAGGAACGCCTGCATACATGTTGTCTCTGTTTTGCTTTCATGGTAACAAGAACGTTTGAAAACACATCTCACGTAAAAGGAACCTAATCAATCAAAAGATTCCGCTGGCTAATCTTTCGATGTAGTCAAATAATATGATTTCATTCTGTGATAACACACATATCGTAAATCCATTTTCACATCTCATGTTTAATAGAAATATAAAAATGTTTTATCTACTTTAATGGTATTTTTCCAAAGACCTCCACAGGGACCTAACAAGTTAAAATTCACATCTATAGTATCATTAATATGCTACCACTCCCAAAATTGCCCCCAGATCAATTTCACATCAATTTAATCATAAGCACTCTTACATAAACAGAAGCAGTCTCTAAAAAAGCCAACCTCATAAAATACAGACACCATAACCTCATAAAATACAATCACCGTATCAAGAAATATAGATGCCAACAAACAAATTTTGTTTTATACCTGACCTATGTCCAAAGCAAGAAACTCAGACAATTTTCAAAAGATTCACTATTGTCATATAACATTTCTCTGTACATAAGAAAGATACTGCACGTTTCAAACCTAGTGGCCAAAAAGGATTATGACACTTGAAGCATACTATCATTAAGTGGATATTGGTATATCCCTTTCACCTTAAAATAAAATGCACCATTCTTATCTGGTAACATGATTTCATTGTGGTCCACAGGAATTTTGTCTAATAATGGAAGCGACAGCACACAGAAGGCATTTCTGTCTTGTTAACCATTTGGCCTATACCTTAAAAATCAAACCAAATCAATCGCTTCTCGGCCTTTTGGCTAAGATCAAGTGTAAAAATCAAACCAAATCTACTCATTACACAATCTATTTGGTTAAAACCTTGTTTTGGCACTCATAAGGTGAAAAGCACAAGACATCTGCAAATACTAATACATATGTCATATACAGAAGATAAATGTAACATATATCTATATACATATATATGCAAATATTTAAAATAACTTGGTTTGCTCAAGGACAAATATCACCAAACATTACTATACTACTGGAGGAAATGTTTCTAATAAAGTTAAATGGCCTTTTTCTAGGAGGACAGATCATTGCAAATTTAATTAAAATGGACCTTATTAATATTTCAAGTAATTTCTGGGCTTGATTATGCACCACAAAAGAAACAACTGTACTGAAGAGAAAAATCAATAGCCCTTGACTAGCGCTCTGAGTATGCTAGAAAAACACAGTTCTCTTGTGAATTATCAAGGTCTAGCCTTTGGGGGTGGGAGAGAGTACCAATATTTATTTGGAGGTAAATTGAGTTATTTTTAAAATGGCAAAAAAGGAAGGAGAACAATCGGTTCAAATTTTCCATTATAATGAAAGTACCGGAAATAAGCCTTTTTATGTTCATTTTAGGCCTAAGAAACTGTGCAGAGAATAAGGCTTTTGCAATGTCAGTTGCACACACTGCTTCCTGTGAGAATTCTAAGCCATTACAGGTGTCCTAAGGCCTCCAGCGAAACCTATTATCAGGTTATTTCTCCGGTCCCCTCAAAGCCATCCCCACTGACCCCTACCCCACACAGTGCTGAGCTCCTCTAAGTGTCTATTAAGGACCCTCTGTCTTCTCTGTACTCCCGAGGTTAAAGTACCCACTTTCCCTTGGCGAAGCCTGTAAAAGCTTTCCCATTAGAGAAGACTAGTTCCTGCAGTCCTTTTCAGTTAGAAGCTTTCAAGTCAGAGATGAGAAGAGCCACTTGAAGAAAACCCTCTTTCCCCTCCTCCCTTTTTCCACTGGAAGCAACGTCCCTGAAGGACAACACCAAGGGACACTTCCTGACCTTCTATCCCCTCACCCAATTTGGACTTGGAGGGTTGGGGTCGCATTTTCTCGTGTCCTCTGCTGCACTGGCAGTGTTATGTAAGAGGGACAGAACGGGAGAGGCACATGCGTATAAAGCGCACCAATCTGTGATAACAGCTGGGGTGGCAGAGCTGATCTGGAGTCTCCCCCACCAAATACGACAGACACCACACATACATCACCCCCACCCCCACCCTACCACCCCACCCCACCCCAAACACACACACACACACACACACACACAGAGCAGTGTTTTCCTGTCTCGCCCCTATCAACACCAGACGCACAGAATGGAGAGGCGGGGGGAGGGGTGAAGGGAGGTGAGAGCAGCAGCAGCACATCTGCTTTGATAGAGCCGCCGCGGCAGAGAGCCCCTCGTTAACCCCCTTCCTGTGGCTGCACCACGTCATGGAACATTCCCGGAACGGGCCAACGTTCCACCCACTTCAGGGAACAGACATAAAGGCGCAGACCCAGCTCCCCACAGTGCAGAGCCCAAACACACATGTCCCTTCCCGGTCCCCGGGCAGACGCACAGACAGACACGCATGCAAACCGCCCCCACGCGCCCCCGGCCGGCCCAACGCGCCGGGAGCCGCTCTGCGGCCGGTGCACCCGCAAGGCGAGGGCGCCTCCGCCTGAACCTTCCATCGAGACAGTCCCCTCCTTCCTCGCTTCCTTCCTTCTCTCCTTCCTTCCTTCCCTTCCTCGCTCCGGACGAGAAAGGAGTCACTGAAATGCCAACAGCTAGCGCCTTCGCCGCGCTCGCTCGGCCGCAGGCCGGCGACCCGGCCCCCGCGCCGCCCGCCCGCCCCCGGCCCGCGCCGCGCGCCCGCGGCCCCCTCCCCCGCTACCTGACGAAGGACCGGCGGCCGCGGCAGCCGCAGCGGTGGCCGGGCGGTGCGCGCCGGTGCACGTCCCTCATTAGTAACCAGGCACATTCCTGCCTCCAGCGCTCCCGCGCGGCCCCCTCCCCCCAGGACATTACGCAAAGCAGCCTCCCCTCATCTGCATAGATCCTCGGCCAGGGTATTCCCCGCATTTCCCGACGCGCCGGACCCCCCTGGCGAGGTCTCCCCCATCCCCGCCCCCTCCGACCCTCACCCTGGGGAAACCGGGAAGGGGCCGGGGGCGCGCGCCGGGAGAGGCGACGGAGTCCGGCGGAGGCGATTTCGGTATAAAGTGAAACAACCTCCCGGTGCTAAAGAAGGCAGGAAAAACACGGCGCCTAGGCCACTTACCGAGCCGAGGAACCTAGATTCCCGCCGCTCTGCTCTCCCAAACGGTCGGTCCGCCCTCCACGCACCCCAAGGCTGCACCCAGCACCCCAAAGTCCAGACGTGTAGGAATATTGTTAACCAGCCAGGAGACCCTCCAAGTTGCTCCAGGCTCCGGGGAGTCTCAAGGTCCAAGACTGAACTTGGCAAAGACTTGTGCCACAGTCCCCGAAGATGTTTTTGTGGAGACCCTCCTCCGGCGGGGAGAGACAGCACTCGGCGGCGCCCCGCTCGCCTCCTCTCCACCCTCTCACCTCCAGCCCGCCTCCCGCCGGCTGCCCGCCTCCGGGCCGCGAGCCCCTCGAGCGGCTGTCAGCTCCCGGCCGCCGCCGGGTGACAGGGGCGGGAGGAGGGCGCGACGCGGCGGCCCGAGCCCGAGCGGGCAAGGGGGATCCTCGCAGCAGCAGCGGCCGCTCACCTGGAAAGTCACCGCTGAGAAGGAGGAGAAGGAGGACGGAGAGGAGAAGGAGGAAGAGGAGGGAGAGGAGGAGGAGGAGGAAACCCCCCTGGTGCCCTTGTTCTCGCTGCCGCGGCGGCCGCTCCTCGCCAAGGCTGAGCGTGTCTGGTGGGGGGTGTCTGGTAGCATTTCCTTAAGGACAGAGGGAGGGCGGGCGCGGAGGGAGGGAAGAGATCCCGACCGCCTGCCCAGGCTCCTCTTTCCTTTATTTATTTTTCTGACAGTATACGGAGATGGGCCCGGGGTAGGGACCGCGGGGCTCGCGAGGGAGCGCGAGGCCCGGGCCGCAAGCAGTCTGCGTGCGGGAGCCGCAGCGGCCGCCTCCCCTCCCCGGCTGTGGACGCACCGGGTTATTCCTGGCAGCGCCTCCCCGAACAGAAGTTACTAGGAGGAGTGCGCGGCGAGGGCGGGCGGGGGGAGAGGCGGAGGGAGGGCGGGAGGAAGAGGGAGAGACTCAGCCAGCGACGTCATCGGATCCCCCAGCGCGTCCCAGGGAGGGAGGTTGAACCAGAAAAACCAGTCTGGAGCCGGCCAGCGAGAAAGGATTGTGCGGCGCGCGGGGTGATGGGGGGAGGGAGGCGACCGGGACGGAAGGTCCCGGCCCTGTGGCGGCCGCTCGGGGAGGGAAGACCGCCGCGGAGCTCGCCCTAGCGCTCGCGCTCGCTGGAATCGGGAAACTCCCCCGAGAGCCGGTCTCTACTTGTCATGCAAAAAAAAACCCCGGGGCGTCTCTAGGAGCCTGAGAATTTCCTTTAGGGACTTGGAAACCTCCCCCACCCCCACCCAACTTCCCCATTTCCCCTTATAATTTAATCTTCCCAGTCTTGATGACAAACGGAATTATATAATAATTAGTATTGTCATTATGATTTTGTCCGTGTACCTCTTGATCCCTTTCCTCTTCCTCGTACCCTCCTCTACTCACGGTTATGTTAGGATAAAAAAATAAAATAAAAATAAAAAATCAGACTAGCTCTGGCTGCATTTCTGGGGCTTTGCAAACCTTTTTACTAGGACTTTCCGTGCCCCTGAGGAAGCACGAACTTTTCACGCGTTTGAAATGCCCCAAATGCCTTCCCTGGGGTCACTCACCGGGGCGCCCTGGGCGCACCCAGCTCCGGGCGAGCGGCCCGCCCTCGCGAGGGTATTCAAATTGGCTTGAGCAGCGGCGCGGGGAACAACTGCCGGTTTCCTGGTGGGCCGCGCTGGGACCCGGGGCTAGCGGCTGCCTCCAGCCCGCGCGCTTCGCTCGCTTAGGAAGAGACGCGAGTGAAATCGCAGCCCGCGCGGGGAGAGCGGGGCCCGGGGACAGGGGAATCCCAGGCGAGTGGGGACCGGGCTCTGGGCTTCCTCCCCGACCCGGCGACACCCGGGGGACACCGGGGCTCCCTCCAGCCGTTACCCGGCGTGTGTGGACTCGTGTGCACCCTCGGGAGAGGTTCCCCCTGAGGCCGCGGCGAGTGGCTGCAGGGCCCGGAGAGCACCCGGAGCGCCTCCTCCGAATGGCCCCCCCACCCGGCGGGGACCGCGCGGCGCCCCTCCCGGGCACCCGAGCAGCGGCGCAGAGCCGAGCGGAGCCCAGTACCCCGGGCACCGCGGGCCCGGGCGGCCACCCGCCCCCCTCCCCATCCGGCCGCGCCGCCGCCCTGCCCCGGGCGGAGTAAACAAGAGACGCGCAAGATTTGACCTGGCACGACCCGGATTTCTGGCCGGGGTTCCCCCTGAGCAGGTGACTCCGTGGGAGGGGTAGAAATTAGTCTCTGGAATTCCGGGCCAAAGACATTCACCGTGGTTCTGCTTTTAAGGCCGGTATTTCACCGACAACTGCGGAATGTTTTGCGTTTCCAGTTTCAGATTTCGCGGAAAGGGACCAAATGTCAGGGAGTATCAAATATTCCCTTCCCTTTTCATTAAAAATGAATACATTAAATGGGAGGACAGCCCCCTTAATGACTTCGACAATTGCATTGCTGGTTTCGGTTTTGGTTTGTTTTGTTTGTCATTTCGACCTATAATCAGCGTATTTCTGAGGTCCCCGTGCAATAAATGGCGACTTTGCCCTGAAGGACGGCTCCGCAAAATAAAGGGGTGATACGTTTTTCATCTTTTTTTTTTTTTTCAAAGGAGAAAAATCTGAATGATTTGGAATAAATTTCACTGTGTCCTTCCAGGCTGATCTCATTTAAATTCAAGGCCTACTTCCACTAAAGCGTCTTCTCCTTTCATTATATAAGTTCTTGAATTTTCAGCCTTTCTTCACTTAACTTGAGACACTTAATAAAAACTCACCCATCATCGCTCCCTCTTAAACGTATGCCCTTGCATTTTTAAACATCCATTTGAAACGCAAAACATGATTTTTGAAAAGTTTTTTCACTTCCAAACCCACCTGCTACATACTCCCAGAGCCCATTTTATTTAATAGCTTAATAGAGAAGATTAAGCAGTTTCTTTAAGAATCAAATTTCCCTTCAGCACACACAACAGCAGCTGCCCAAACTCCCAGAAACTGAGCAAGGATAGCAAGCAGCGTTTTGCTTTGCTAGAATGAGTGTTAGTTGAAATCTTAAATGCCTCTTTAAAAGATGAGATTATGTGCCATAATGTGAATATTAAGGTTCTTAATATTTAATATTCTTAATATTTCTTCATCATATACAAAGTAAAGCAGGTGAGTAGAGAGAGGGAGAGCCATCAGAAAGGCAGTTCTAAATCATCACTCCTTACCAAGACCCAAGGCTATATTCCATTTACTCATCAGAACTCTATAGCAGGTAACCCCTTTAGAATCTTATTTATAGTACTATAAATTTATCTGAGGGAATGGCATGCTAGTTAATTCATTTTACAATGTGGTGGAGGGATTTATTGCAGTGATTTATATAGAATCTGCAGTCATAAGGAGTTAGGCACATCATTTTGACCGATTCCCTAACTTTAAAAATAGAGAAACCAAGGCCAGAAACATAAGGGATATAGTGGACACACCCTCCCCACAAGGGCTCCTGCTCCTCTTCTTTCTTTTGGGAACTACTCTTTCCATGAGGACCACCCCCAACTCCAAGTCTAGGTAGGAGCCATCAGATCACCCTACTACCCAGCGATTGGCCCAAGGGCAAGGCACTGACTAAGGCGGCCTTGAACTCTCTGGGAAGAAGGTCTTTTCCCACTGGGGTTGCTAAATTGGGAAAATGATAATCTTTGAGACTGCTGCCACCACCCTGCAGAATATTCGTCTGAAGAGCAAAGTGAAGCAGAGCGATAGGAAAAGCTGAGAGAGAGAGAATGGACCAGGGTAAGATCGTTTGAGCCCCAGGAGCGGCTGAGTTAGAATTTGGTTCTTCTAGTTGTATGAGTCAGTGAAGTCCCTGTCACTCTTTTGTTTGTTTGTTTGTTTGTTTGTTTGTTTTTAAATTAACATAGAAGGTATTATTTGTTTCAGGGGTACAGGTCTGTGATTCACCAGTCTTACACAATATACAGCGCTCACCATAGCACATACCCTCCCCTATGTCCACCCCCAGCCACCCCATCCTCCCACCTCCCTCCCCTCCAGCAACTCTCAGTTTATTTCCTGAGATTAAGAGTCTCTTATGGTTTGTCACCCCTTTCATTCTTAAACTAGTTTGAGTTGAGGATTTAAACTGATTAGTAAAATGGACTTGGCTGGTTCTGAAGCTTTCGATAGGACGTCTTCTGGCACTTAGTTTTCTTGCCCCGGTGGATCAGTCTCCATGCTCCGGGGCAATAGGTCTTGAGTTTCAGAATGCCCAAGTGTAAACTGCATTATCTGCTAAAAATGCAGATTACTAGGTCCACAAAGGTTCAAATTTGGTGGGACTGGGTGGCAAAGGCCATTAACCTGTCCCCTTATCAAGCTTCTTCCTGAATGAGAAAAGTTCTGGGCGGCTTACGAGGCTGTTCTGTCCGCTAGTGTCACCTTCTGTTCCAGTCTCACTGTTTGCCTTGAGGTCTACAAACATGCCAGGCTTGCTCTGGCCTTAGAACTTTATCTTAGCTGCTCCTTCTACGTGAAAAGCTCTTTACTCCACCTAGATATACTGCTAAACCATTCTCTTTAATTACTGGTGGAAGTGTCACTTTTACGAAGTGACTTGTCTATTCTGATCTCCCTATTTAATACAGTAACACAACACCCCTCACCCATATCCCTTACTCTATTTTATATTCCCCCCCAACTCTTTTCTCCTACCATAATTCTATACCCTTCATTTCTTGTTTATTTTCTGTTCTCTTCCTCCACCATTCCTCCTCCCCCTTGTTAGACTGCAAGCTTCAGGAAATTGGGGATCTTTGATTTGTTCACTGACATATCCTAAGTATCTTCAGCACACAGGAGGTAAGTAATAAATTTTTTTTGATTGAAAATGCTTTCAGTTCAAGGTGATTTCTGACTCTGAAAAAATGCCACACTGCCATGTGGACATTAATTATTTTATTTTCTTAAGACCTCTCAATCCAGATCCCCAGATTTTCTTTACTTTTCAATTGGAGAAGCAGTAGGAAAAGTAATGAAAAGAAAGTTCTTACCTCACTGCTGATGCTATGTATGGGGGTCCAAGCTGGAGGGACCCTCGCTTTCCTTAGAGCCCTTTAGGGCTGAGAGCACAGATTACCATTGCTCATTTTGTCTCTGGAGGCTTTCTGGGAAGAGGAGTTCTTCTGTTACTCTATTTCCCTTGCTTATAAGCAACTGGACAGACATATTGCAGCATTAGCAGTTGGAGACAGAGATGCATTTACTTCAACATACTGATTTTTTCCAAGTAGAAGGATGATAACTAGTTTACACATATTCACACATTCTGCTTCAACTTAATTCAGGCTACCCTCTTTAGAAGCTTGATGATTTTGGAACAAGGTAATAAGAATTGAAGTTTGACTAAACACTGCCTTTAGAGGTCCTCTTAGGTAGTGGGATCAGGTCATCAAATCTGATATATATTTGCTTTTTAAAAAAAAAATTACTTAACTGCCCAATTAGCAGTTTAATGATTTGTATGGTATAAAGGAAACTTAGGATTCCAAAAATTAGTTGGAAAAGAAGAATTTTATGGGAAAAATATGCCTGTCTGTTGAATTGTTAATAGAATAGAAGCCAAACACTCTACTGCAGAGCAGTCTATCCCATTATAACTTCCTTTGGTTGGAAAGTGGAAGGATGGGGTGGTAATTAAGGACCAGTCTGCTGGAGCCATACTAACTGAGGCTGAAGGTGACATCTGTTATGATTGAAGGATCAAGTGTTCATCCTCCTGGCTCTCATAGGATGGGCAGAGCTCATAGACTTCCAACCATCTGGTGACCCACCCATCACCCCATACTCCAGAGTTTCTCTGGGTATGTTTCAAAGACCAAAAACCACCAATAGCAACAGCTCTTTTTGAAAAAAAAAATATTTTATTTATTTATTTATTTGTCAGAGAGAGAAAGAGAAAGACCGAGAGAGAGAGCACAAGCAGGGGAAGCGGCAGGCAGAGGGACGAAACAAGGAGCCCAATTCAGGATTAGATCCCAGAACCCTGAGATTAGGACCCGAGCCAAAGGCAGGTGCTGAACTGACTGAACCATCCAGGCATTCATAACATCTCTTGAAATGCTTTTGTAAAAGTCTGGGCTGACCGCTAAATTTGTAAAATTAGAATCCTCACAATTAGGTCCCAGGAAACTCCATGGTTCTGAAGGAGCACCCCGCCACCTGTGACTCCCATTCTCATTAAACCTTGAAAACCATTGCTTTACACTTGCCCCTAAGATTGAAATGAAGCTAGCTGACTGCCTGAGAACCCCCTTCTGCAATGAAGCTGGCTGACTGCCTGAGAACCCCCTTCTGCGCAGGGTATCACCTTCCTCAGGCTTCATGTGGTCCCTTATGACAAGTTGGCCCTTTTTATTCCTCAAAAACATTCTTGTGACTTTTAGTTTAACCAAATTTCCTCTGTGTAAACATGTGTTCAGAAAGAAAAGTCTCCAGTGAATGAACCAAGGCTGGGGATGAGAAGATTTGAGAGAGGACAAGGGTTTGTGGGGCACAGAATTAGGAAAGTACAGTGGGGAGAGGGGTGAGAGAGGTATTTGGTGGGGAAGAACAGAATGCAAACAAACTTTGATGATTTTCTGGTTTTGCTTAGGATGAGCCACGCCCACAGTTTACGGAAGGGCTCTGCACATTTCAGCAGTCTAAATTGCTAGTAGGCTAGCTTCCTACATTCTAGAGAGCCCTCAAGGGCTGCCAACATCAGATCTTTATCTTAAGGAAGATAGGAAAACCAGAAGACTAGAGAACAAAAAATCAAATTAGGAAACAGTCAGTAGTAGGAATAAGACTGTCCAGGATAAGTAAAGCCTGAAATGCGTGCTCCCTTAGATAAAGGGGAACATAGGCTTATGGTATGTCATTAACAATAGCCCTCCCCCCTTCTCTGCTATCACCTTACCCCACTCCAAAATGGGGTGAAATTTCTCCACTTAACAGTCACTGCGTGGGGTTAGGGCTTTGCATTGATGAAAATCTTCCAGTACAAGCCAAATATGAGTAGTGAACTCTTAATATCCTAAGCTCTTAATAAGTCATTAACTTCTTATGAGAGATTAATTTATTAGATTGCTTTTCCAGAGTGACAGCTAGCTTAAGACTCAAACTAATTTGTCTTGACAAAGCACATGGTGAGGATGATATGGAGAAGCGTGGAGGGGAGTGACACAGAGAGGCCCCATGTTTGGGCAGGGTTGCTGTGGGGGAAAAATAGAGGTCTAGGAATAGGACACAGACTGAAGGGGAAAGGGTGTGGAAATATGAAGCGAGAGGCAAAGTGGAAAATGGGTCTTTGGTACCCACTGAGAAAGCCTCTGCCAGGGCCTGTGGAGAGGGAGCCACGATGACCTGGGCTCCTTAGGTAAGAGCAAAGAGCACAGGTCCCAGCTCTGACCTTGAGCCAGCAGGAGACTTGCCTCCCCTTTCTTGGGCCTCCACTTCCTCATCCGTGGGGGTTCCCTTACAGTCATAAATTCTAAAGTTTGAACTGCTGACAACCCAGGGTAAGAAAAAAAAAAGGAGGAAAAGAAAAAGAAGAGAGCAGAAAGGGGAAGAACAGGGGAAAGAGCTTACCAAGCACCTTCACCTTCCTACCAAGTTCTATGGTGGTCCAGGGGAGAAAGATTTCAGCTTAAACCTAGACCATGTAAATTTGATATACTATATGCTCAGAAATGAGAAGAGTTATTTCTCATTATCAAACCCTAAAACATTTTGGAGGAACAAATGCATTTTTCTTGAATTTGCCAATAAAGTTTTTAATTGGTACCTCAGTCCTTTACCTTTTAGGATTTCTGAGACCAGAGACTTGATGCACTCTCATTCTGTCTGTTGGTCAGATCTCTGATAGATTTGACCCTCTTTTATATAACTTTGAACCATGAGTTCAGAAGAGGAAACACACACACACACACACAAAATCAAATAACTGTCACAAGCTTGTGACAAGCTTTGCTAGAAATTCTATGTATAATAAGGTAGTAAGTTAAAAGGGTTACATTAAAGAGAATTCATGCTAGTAGAGGATGGTATCCCAGATCCAGTGGAGCGCGCTCTCACCAAGGAAGGAGATACTGAAAATAGACAACTAACCAGGGAGTGGGGTAGGTTAAGGAGGTTGTTGCTGGGATAACAACATAGTTACTGCTGAGAGGGTCCCATGCAACCAGCAACACACTTGATGAGCCCAAAGCAAGGAGAGAGGAGGGTGTCACAGCAACACCTTTTGTAAGTGAGAAGGAAGAAATTCATGATTGCTTAGAAAGATTCCTACAATAGAAAATTAAAATCGTTTTTAAAATACTTTTTACTCAAGAGGGTTAAGATTCAATTACTTGAAAAGAGCATTTATATAAACGAGAACATTGTCATTGATTTTCATAGACTATAACAGCATTAGAATGTTAATTATTTGTTTTATATCTTTTTTAAAAAGATTCATATAGGAACCACTTATTCAGTATGTCATTTCCCATTGACATTCTTCATATAGAGAATAATGCATATTCTTGTATACAAAACCTTCTCTCTAGCAAACTGATATACACACATCCCCTAGGGCCCTCTCATTTCATCCATCTTTGTTTTATAATCATTTCTTCTGATATGCATTGTGGAATCTCAACTAGCAGAGGCTGTGCCAGCTATGAATGATGGTGAATAAGGACTCTGAATTTTAAGGTTAGTATTATATTCCTGCCTTCTTATCTTTTCCTGGGCTCTGTGTATAAGCGATGGCAGAGCCACTGAGAAAATATGAGACTCCCTTAGCTAAATAAAGTCTTATCCAATGTCACCGGTAGATAATAGGTAAAACAGATCCACATTAAAAGGACAACCTGTGGTTTTAGAAAGGCGTCCTGGTGTGTGGTTGATCTTAGATCTGTCCTTTAAGGCAACAACTATTTTCCAACAATCAAAGGTTTTGTGCTGGACGTCTAGAGATCTCTGACCCAGGCACCAGTGTTACCAAGCTTACTAAATGTCATGCATGTAGTCTAGTCCTTGATGGATTAACACAATAGTTCATATCTTTTTAAATTTAGGTACACAAAATAAGTAAATCACAAATGTACAACCAGATTAATTTTTGTGTATGTATGTGCATGTGTTTGTATAATCATTATTCTGATCAAGATGGAGAATATTTTTAACCTTCTAGAATGTTCTCTTGTGCCTCTTCCCAACTAATGTGCCCTTGAGGTAGTCAATATCATAACTTCCACCTTGAAGTAAAGACATCTATTATCTATCTATCTACCTATCTATCTGTCAACTCTCTTTTTGTTCCAGAAATAATGTATCAAGTGCCTATGTGCTGGGCACCCTTTGGTCACTGGAGACACAAGGGTAAACAAAGTAGATGAGGCCTCTGGATTCTGTAGTGCTCACATTCTGCTTGGGGAGCAAATAGTAACCAAATTAACAAATATGACCACTTCAGATCATGAGAACATGAAGAATCAAACAAGGTAGTTAGTAGACAGTAAATATGTAGGGTGGAATAATATTGGTGGTGGGGGGGTATCTGCAGAGTTGACACTTGGCCTGTGACCCAACTGCGGAAGAGCAGAGAAATGGTGCCTCAGAAAGAGGGAACCGAAAGTATAAAATCCCTAAGCCAAGAAGTAGTTCATGCCACGAGGAACTGAAAGGCCAGTGTGGGTAGACGAGAGAGATGAAGAGCTGGGGGGAGAAAGTAGTAAGAAATGATGTAATAGGAGCAACCAGAAGCCAGAAGAAGATTCCTTTATCAAGTAGGTGATTTACAAAAAGGCGACAGACTTTTATCTGTCCCGAGGCCTAAAATATAGATATAATATATATGATATATTCTTTTAATTAATTTTTAGAGCTTTTTCCCAAAAGAACCTTCAATAAATAAGTAGTAGCTGCTGGATATGGCTTGCAACTGGGTGGCAGGTCAGCAAGGAAAGAATTCCAAAAGAGGGCTTTCTGAAAGCATAATTATACATATTGAACATAATAAAAGGAAAATAGTTTTTAAGGTAGCAAATCCTAAAGAGAATTTGGATAATGTGGGTGCTATTCTTCACATTTTTCTATGGCTAATTAGAGAGAACTGGGAAACACACAATGCTGCCCACAACCCTGCCAACCCATTATGGGCACTTCTAATTTCAGATAAATGAAGCCCTTGGTTACCACCCCCAGCTTGTCTTAGAACATGCATTGTATTATCAGAGTAGATGAGTAAAAATAATAGCCTTCCAAATATCTACAAAGGGTACCTTTCTCTTATTAACAAATACTTAACAAGTTCCAGATCACATCTCCATGTTAATGAAGCAACTCCCAGATTTACTTGGCTCTTGAAAATCTAATTTTTCAGCCTTGCCCCTTTATACAGAAAATGTGATCTTGGGCTTGGCAGCCGGAAGCATCAACAAGTTTCACATGTATGTAGCTAGAAAAAATTAATGGTTATGTGAAATCTCAAGTACATACGTGTATGTGTACCTCCTGTTTGGTACATTGTGTGTGTATTTCTCATTTTACAAAGCATGCATAATAATATTTATTGACCCAAACAGGGAAACCTAAATATATGCTGAAAACAAATCACTGGGTGTCACCTTTAAAACTCTCTTTATTAAATAAAATGATGATGCGATTTTTAAAAAACAAATGTACATGATGGGAAATATTGATTTCATGGTCAGGGTTAAATGTGAGGCAGAAAAAACTCAAGACAATTGCATTTGAGTGTAAGTCCTCAGTAGGAGATGTCATCGCTAAGTTTATTGCATTGCAATCATAATGACAGTAGTTTGCAAAATGCCCCCGAGAAACCTAAATGAAAGAGGAAATGAAAGTACGCATGATTTTAAATATCAGGAGATCTGAAAACATAAAGATATATTGTTAAGATTTCCATTATCACTGATATTTAATTTTCTGCAGAACAAACTGAGAGGCTCTAACTGGTTTTGGGCTTCAGAACTTAGAAAAGGGGGCACCACTTATTTTGGCTTCTTTCTTAATCATTCCAGGATTCCATGAACTGTTTCCTTCCTCATGAGACCTATCAAAGCCAGAGATTAAAATGCAGCAGTTTATAGCCTAGGTAGGAGGCCACAGAGCTATAGGGGAAGGCACACAGAGAAGAGAGGCGGTCTTACTGGAGAGGAAGTCTGTTCATATTAGTAAGATATAAGCAAGCTAGGGTCCAAAGCCCAACAGGCTCATTGACCTGAGGGTGATAGCCGGAATACATGAACATCTCTGAAAGCCTATTTTTCTGCAAACTGAGATAATAGTATTTATCTCATAGTGTTATTAGTGTTATTGTAAGGGTTGTGTGGCATACAGAAAGCACTTAATATAGGCCTGTTGTTTAAATATTTGTGGTTCAGCCACTAACTTTTTCTGTGACTCAGAGAAAGACATTAACCTCTGGGCCTGCCTGTCCTCATTTTAAACTGCGAGTTCAAAGAAGTGAGCCCTGAGTTTCCTTCCACCTTTGATATTCTGTGATTCTTACTGAGGGAACCGTTTCCTCGTCCTTATAATGGGCATAACAAGAGCACTCACCTCGTAGAATTTTTGAGAGGGTAAAATGAATTAAGACAAGTAGAAATTCTTAGAACAATGACTGGCACATAGGAAATGCTTAATAAAATCACCATGATAGTGATGATTATGAGGCGGATGATGAAGAAGGATGTTGGTGACTCCAGTGGTAACTTGTGTGATAGCTGTAAAACATTGAGTATCGGATTGATTATATTATCTCTCCCTCCCTAGTCAGTGCCAGAATTGCCAAGATTTTATCTTCTAAACTTTCTTTAAGACTAAACGCATTCACCTCTCACTAAGAAGTACATAGAGACTTCCCAGGGTAGAGTCTGCTAACGTCTTTGTTTTCACTTTTGGTATTAATGTTTGAAGAATTAACTGACTCATTTATGGCCACCTTCTCTTCTTGAGAGCCTGGATATGAGCACTTCTTGTGAACAATTTCATTCTGAAAAAAGCATAGCACCCAAGTTGTTGTAGCTCACTAAGTTTACCTGGAGTGTTTTCTGCTTTGAATTATTTTAATTAAGATACAATTTCATCGAGTAACTCAAACATGCTCACATTTAATTGGCACATGCAGAAAATTTTTGATTTATCCAGAGCTGTGATTTGCATAGGTCATTTCCTACGTTTTTTGTGAAATGCTGCACACAATTAAATAAGCCAGTCAAGCTAAATGAACTGGTGAGTGTGTTATAAATAGCCACCAAAATTATATTTCAGATGTTAACTGGTTTGTCCTGATTTAATAATGAATTACATCATTTGACAAATGAGATAAGACCTTCACCTTTAGCTTTCTGATCCAAACTTCTAATAGTTGAAATGTATTATTACCATCTGGTGTCTGGCCTTTGAAATGCTCTGGTGATGTCTGCCTCATTTCAAGTAGTCAGGGCTTGTCTGCCAAAAATGCACTCTCCTAAGCATCTTGATTGGCAGGCCCAGCGAGAAGGCTAAGAACCCAGTGAACCATGGAGATACAGCTCAAGCTCTGTAGAAGTTTCCTCCAGTTCAAGGCAGGCTAATTTTCTTGGTTTGTGCTGCAAAGCACTTGGCACTATCAAAGTCATCCTTATTTTGGATCTCAATCCTGAAGGATGCAGTTCCTGCCCTTCTGAAGCATGTTGGAATCTCCTTGAAGCTAATTGTCCCCCTTTACAAAACATTAATAATTTTGACACCTTTCACCTCAGGTAAAATAACTGGAGAATGAAGCTGAGAGTGCTGTGTAGCCTGGAGTTTTAACTCAGTGAAGCCATACGAATCTGTCAGTTCTTTAGTGTTCTTCATAGTGTTCTGGGTTCTGGGGAAGGGCAAGATGAGTCCTATGGCTTTCGAGAAATTTTTGGCAAGCTTGGAAGGACAGAGTCAACACACGCAGAACCATAGCATGAAGGTGAAAGTCAGTGCTAAACCAGAGTGGGGCAGAGTTTAAGTGCCATCAGTTTTCTTGGTACATATAAAAAAAATTATTTTTTTCAAAGATTGTATTTATTTATTTGAGAGAGAGAGAGAGAGAGCACAAGCAGGGAGAGAAACAGAGAGAGAAGGATAGTAGGCAGAGGGGCAGAGAGAAGCAGAATCCCCCACTGGGCAGGGAGCCCCATGTGGGGCTTGAAGGCAGATGCTTAACTGACTGAGCCACCTTGGTGCCCCAAAGAAAATTTTAAACAGTGAAATTTAGGGAAACAATTAGAAATGAAATGCAAATAACAAGATGGAGAGTGATGTAGAGTAGAAAAATATCGGTGTCTTGGTAGATTAGAATGCTTTAGAAATGCAAAGCCCAGGCAAAATGGTAGTTTCCAATAATAATGGCTGTACCATTATTTGATGTATTCAAGAAATAGTTAATGTAAGGTTTTACAGGCGAGATACACACGACACCAGGTGAGATAGGCCCAAGGCAAGGTTTATTCAAGGCGCCCTGGGGGGGGGGGGGTCACACCCCGCAGGGGGTCGAGTGGGTCTTTTATTTGGGTTAAGACAGGGCATATGTTCACAGCCATATAAGGTAAGGTATTCAGTGATTGGAGGGTAGAGGGAGTCCTGATGTTCCAGTTTCCTGCATAGGTATCGGTTTACTTATGGCGATGTGTCCTCGGCATACTTCCTTCCGGTAGGAGAGCATGGGTAAAGGAAGAGGGCGGCCTGGAAGATGACGGCCCAGCGGCCATTTTTATTGCTCCTCCTGCATTCCCGGAGCCACCGACCCAACAGGTAATATTAAGTCCCTGTTTGTCTATGGGGTGTCTGAGAGTGAAATAACTTAAATAATCTACCTACAATCACCCAGTCAGCAAGTGGGAGAGGAGGGATTCAAGTCCGGGTATGAGGACTCTGAATCCATGCCCCAGACTCCTCACCCCAGCACTTAGTATCTATTTCCCACTACGGTTGACTCTACTGAGGTGATCACACATTTGCGAGTAAAAGGAAAAGCTGAAAAGACGTTTGCCTGGGCAATGGGCATGAACCAAAACAGTCCAGGGCCAATTAGGATGTATGGTCACCCTCTCTCTATATCTCTCTATTCCCAGTCATCTACCACACACTCAGTGCTTCCAGCCAGTTGCTGATTTTTTTGGAGCAAGCTGATTAAAATCTTATTGTCAGAAGTTCTTCCATTTTAAAAAATCCTGCAAAGAAACAGGTTCAATTAAATGAATCACTAACAGCAGAATTTTAAGCAATCAGGTACCTGATAATGGGAACTATTTAAAAGTAGCTCAAGGGCGCCTGGGTGGCTCAGTGGGTTAAGCCTCTGCCTTCCGCTCAGGTCATGATCTCAGGGTCCTGGGATCGAGTCCCACATCGGGATCTCTGCTCAGCAGGGAGCCTGCTTCCCTCTCTCTCTCTCTCTCTCTCTGCCTCTCTGTCTACTTGTGATCTCTGTCTGTCAAATAAATAAACAAAATCTTAAAAAAAAAAAAAAGTAACTCTATTTTCTTGGCACCCATCAAATTACAACTCTCATAGGAGAGTTGGCCAGCTGGTGGTGGTGGGCTACATAGGTATATTAATAGATTCACAGGTAAACATTGAATTAATGAGGCAGAAATAAAATGTATTCTGCCCAAGACATTCAACACTACTATAGACCTCTGTTAGAATGCATATTCAATTCAGAACTCATCAATTTAAGGAAAAGTATGGAAAATTGGGGAGGATTCAAAAGAGATTAAAAAGTAAAACAAAATTATAAAGGCTTTTAAATGTTCAAAGCTACCACAATATAATATTTTTCAATCAAATGATGTATGTCTTCAACCTACCAAAGTTCACACACATCTAATAGACGCAGATAGGGACAGATTATCAAGTGCCTGGGTACCATTTGTATAAAATTTAAGCTCAAACTCAGTTCCATCTCAAGTATGTGTGACATTGTTAATAATATTGTGCCTGTTTCTCTTTTATTTTAGATTTTGGCTAAGTTTAAATTCTGTTTGTATTTGGGGGAAAAAAAAGATGTCTACAAGCAAAATTAATGGGGAAAAAAGGCAAAGGGATGAGGGAATAGAATTAATACTAAAAGAGGAAATGAGAATAAGGGAAAACACCAGCACAGAAACATGAAAATATTGGAGTCAGTCTTAGAGAACTAGCATCCCTGGATGAAGTGTTAAATATCAGAACCTGGAGTGGGGGGCTCTGGGGGGTCAGTGGGTTAAGCTTCTGCCTTTGGCTCTGCTCTCTCTACTCAGTGGGGAGTCTGTTTCTCCCTCTCCCTCTGCTCTCCCCCACAACCACTCTGTGCTCTCTCACTCTCTCACTCTGCTCTCTCTTTAATAAATAAATAAAATATTTAAATAAAAATATCAGAACGGGCTGCTAAGAGAGGTGAGGGAATCTCCCTTTCCCAGAAGCCTTTAAAAATAGGATCACATCTGTTGGGATGGGATAATGTTTCGCTGCCTGATGAGACAGCTGCTGAAGGAAACCTCCAGCCGAGTAATGCCACCACCTCTATTTCTGATCATGAAAAGTAACAGATAACTTCAGTTCACCTAGCAAACTGGGACTGATGGTGTCTATCATTTTAATTTTGTTATAAAACTATTTTCATTGGGTTTTGCAATGCAGAGATAAGTTAACTAAATGACTCAGGTTATAGTTGAACTTAACGGCAAAGGCTCAAACCTTACTTAACCATTTGTAATATTTCCCCCAAGATATTATGAAACCAAAAAGGTACTGAGTTTATGTCCTTCCTTATAAGAAAGCTATAGCTAAGGCAAGGAACAGAATCCTATTTTTTCATTTTAACTGAGTAATACTTGTATCCAGGGAATTGAGGTTACAGGAGAGCTGGATTGGATGAACCTTACTAAAAATTGGTCTCTGCCAGACCAGTACCTGAAGAGGTAAAAGGATATTTATTCTCTGGAGAGAATACAACCTTTGATCTGGTATATCCACACAGCTCCCTCCAACACTGACATTTTGTTTTCAGCTAAGCTATCTGTATCTTCCCCCCACTCCATTTAATTGCACATACATTCCTTAAGCTCCTACTTGTTGTCAGGCACTGTGCCAGTAATACAAAGAGAAAAAGGTCACAATCTCTGACCTTGAGAAATGCACAGTCTATAAAAAGAAGCAAGCAGGTGGGTCCAGGGGTGGTGGGGCCTAACAATAATATAACTTGGGTGCTGCATTTTAAGAAAAAGAATACAAATTTACAGATACGAAAATAAGAATGGAAGGGAATATTTCTTGCAGGAAGAAAAGAAATCACAACAAATTACAAGTTTTAAAATTCTGACAAATTCCAGAAACATCACAAAATCTATGGGGGAAAAAAACTATTGTTTACTAAGTGCCTGAATCATATCTATAATTTTATTTCTCCTATGTTTTGATTGCGTATTAGTGACCCCAGGACAAGAAATTTGTTATATCATTCTCTGTAGAAAGAATGAAATGATAATTCAGTCATTCCTTTGTATTCGTGATCAAAATGTGTTTTCTTTCTGGTTCACAACTTATTCATACTATATAAGCAAATTTTCAGGATTTTTGTCAAGCTCAGAGAAACCTCAATCAAACTTCTTTCATATGTGAATTGTAAGAGTTATAAGATTTGGAGGCATTGCAGATTTTCTTATATATGAATAATTTTAAATACTCTTTCAATTAACGATATTTACGAATCAGCTTGTAACTGGTGTGCTGTGGTAAAGGCATATTGTGAATATGATTTTATTTCTGTCAGTGTCAGTATTGTATATCCAATTTGAAAGAAATTTAAATATTTTTCCGATATGTTCTTATGATTCATTCCTCTTCGTTAGATTATCAAAGAATAAATAACCTACTCAGTACTTTAATTCAAAATTTATCTCTTCCTTTTAATGAATTATTGCTCTTTGTCTTAACTGAAAAATATTTTTATTACAATTTACTGCTTGATGTCAAAATAACCTCTATTGATTTTGTCACTCAATTTTCTTTCATATTCCATTAATTTTCATCTGGATTTAGTCTCAGCACTTTAATAAATTAATTCACAGTTGAGAAAACAAGTATTCTTTATATGTGTCCAAATCAGAAGTTACTGATTTCTCAGGTTTTTTTAAATCTAAAATTTCCAAAATATCTATTTCAGTTAAAATAAAAGTATTTCTGCTTTATCATCTTTTTGAATAAACTTTTCCCATCTTGTTTGTATTTATGTTTCTCTTCCACACCACTGAAAATATATTTTAGAATCATTATACTGCAGTGTAGCATGTGGCAAGATCTGAGCAGCTTTAGTATAAGCAAATCATGTTGTCACCCTAGACTTTTGAGAGCAACATTATTGGCATTTTAAAAAATTGATGTATAATTACCATTCAATAAAATGCATAGATCATAGCATTGAACTCCATGACTTGTGAATAAACCCATGTAACCAGCACCTGAAACAAGAGAGAGGGCATCTCTAACCCGGGAAGTTCCCCTTGTCCCTTTCCTATCACCCTGACACCAAGAGCATCCATTTTCTGATTTCTTTTGCTATAATCCATTTTGCCTATTCTTGGGCTTCATATACTGTACTTCATACAGTATGTGAGCTGTGTCTGTCTTATTTTACTCAGTGTAATGATTCTGAGGATCAACCATATTGTTGACCTTGATAGAGTGTCTTAGTAATTTGTTCTGTTTTATTACTGAGTATTATTCCACTGTATAAGTTTATCACAATTTGTTTATTCATCTTCCCATTGATGGACATTTGGGTTCTTTCCAGCTTGGGCCTAATATGAATACAGCTGCTTTGAACATTCTTGTACAAGTCTTTGTGTGGACATAGTATGTTTTCCTTTGTCTTGGGTAAATACCTGAAAATAAGATTGCTAGGTCACAGGATAAAAGCATGTTTAACTTTATTAGAAACAATGGTATATGTATTTAAAATAGTCCATCTACAAGGAAAATACAAAAACAAGACATGTAACTGTTGCACAATGCCAAAATGTCAATGACTTTGGGTTTTGTAAAGACAACACTTCCTCCACCTGTACTGCTCACCTGTGACTTCTTGTGCACCTTCATTCACTGATCCAGCTGTGCAGAATGGCTTGCTGTATGAGTATGTGAGTATCTTCCCTCTAAGTCTCCCTACAAGGTACTATCTCTGTCTCTTCCCTCTAAGTCTCCCTACAAGGTACTATCTCTGGTTGGCTGCTCTCTTATTCTTCTTTATTTGTCCTATCTATCCTTGAAGACTCCACTTAGTCATTTTTTATTCTGGGAGGACTTTACACCAACTTCCTCCAACCCCTCTTCACCACTAGGAAGACTGAATGAAGAGTCTCTCCTGGACAATTCCAAAGAAACTCATGTTTCCCCCTAGAACTGTTTGGTTATTTATCTATCTTCACCACTGGGCCATAAGCTCCCCAAGTGTGGAGTCCTGTTCACTGTTAGAATCTAATGCCCAGTAAAGTTCTTGACCCAAAGTCGGTGCTCAAAAAATACTAGCTGAATAAATGAATAAATACTTGGACGGCCTTGTGTTGCCTTTGGGAGTGGAGAGGTTTCTTTATACCTGTGTGATATTCAGGTGGAAATAACCAGTTGGAATAAAGGTCTGCAGTGTGAGTATTGGGCTTAGGGTATGGGCAGGAGCTGGGCTGGTGAACAGATATAAGAACACAGCTTACTCTCAGTCATATTGTATACAGGACTTCAGATTCGGGATTGGATGAGTTAACCTGGGGAAAGGAGCCATTTTTTAAAAATAATTGAAAGTGACAGAAGGGAACCAAACGTAGTAGATTATGAAATAAGCAGGGAGAGAAGGAAGTTTGCATTTCTTATACAAACTATGGACAACTAATTCAAGAAGTATGGTGATGTCAAGTAGGGCAATTGAGACAATATTCTAACAGGTAGATGAGATTGAATAGTGTTACACTGTTTTCACTTTTATTTTTATTAATTCAAGGGGAAAAACCCATTTGAGTCTATTTTCAAATTGAGGGAGCAGAGTTATTGGAGAGATGATATTGTTTTGAAATATGATCGTCAAATGAGATGGTCTTTGTATAAAGTTTTTGCTGAGGTCTCATTCCATGAAATCACGATATTTTTTGGTTCTTCCTCAGTGACCATATTTCCACTTCAAGGCATTGATTAGGATTGGAAGTCAGGAGTATTTAAGTGGCTCAGAGCAGAAGCCTTTATCAATAATGAGTAGAACTGAGTGAAAGCTGTATAAGGTTTGGATATCCACCAGGAACTCCAAGTGCTTGCTCCACTTCTTGTACTGGAGAGCTAATAATGCTAAGAGGGACCATCTCATAATGGATTCTAGATAATGACATTTTAGAGCTGGAAATAAGCTCAGAGACCATGTTGTTCAGCATCTCTCAGACTTCGTTTCTTGGTCGGGACGCAGCTTAGACATCATCACTTCTGGGAATCCTTCTTCAGGCTATGAATAAGTATACCTTTTTAAAAAGTCACAGGCAAATTTTATGTCCTCCTCCTTGAGTTTCATAATGTTTATTATTAAAATGTATATATTAAAGCCTCTGGGAAGTTCTGCAATAAGTAGACCTATTTAATCCTGGTTTCCAAAATAGTTTCCAACCTTAATTGGAAATCTGGACACCTAACTTGATGATTGCACACAAAACCCTATGCTCTTATTTAATGAACACCTATATGCATCTCACAGAACCTACTTTGAGGATCAGTAATCGACTCTACATCTTTCTTTCAGATAAAGGTCTCATTCAGTGTTCTTATCGCCTTGTTTGACCTATCTAAACTTAGTAGCTTGAAATTGTTTTCTCATCTTTGTTTATTGGGATCATCTGGGAAGTTGTTCTCCATATAATGTTATTTGAGCCTGCGATTATCTGTAGCTTGCCTTGGCTGGAACGTCCAGGATGGCCCACTCTGATGCCTCTTTAGGGATGGCTGAAAGCCTGCGCTAAGCTCTGGATGCTGGCATGGCTGGGCTTCTCTCTGTCCATGAGGTCTCTGAGACTCTAGCTCTTCCCATGATTGTGCCACATGAATTCCCCTTATGGTGTCTTTATAGAGTCAGCAGGTGATTTACATGCTGGTTCAGAACTCCCGAAAGTACAAAGTCAAAAGCTTCTAATACCTTTTTAAGGTGTAGGTACAGAACTAGTACAACATTATTTTCATCAATTCTATTGGTTACCTCAGTCGCAGTGCCAAGGGGATCCAAGGGGACCCAAGGGGAGCAAAATAAACTTGATCTCTCTATGGTGATAACAAAGAATTTTTAGTCATATTTAATCCCCCACTCTTCTCATAGGCCTTTGGCATCTTGTGAAAGAAAGAACCTGCTTACCAACACTGGAAAAGTCCCCAGATAGCTTTAAGTACCCAGGCTTCTTGGCACCACAGAGATGGCTAAGATACACTGATTCCCCCCTTGATATCCAGGATCAATGGCTTAGGCAAATGGCCAATAAGACCCAGATCCATATATCAAGTAGGGGAAAGGTTGAAAGACACACACCAATTCTAACGGCCTAAAACAGAGGTTGACAAACTACATCCTGTGGACTAAATCCACCCACTGTCTATTTTTGTAAATAGTCTTGTTGTAACACTGCTACACCCATTTGTTTATGTATTGTCTATGGATGTTTTTGTGCTACAAGATCAGAATTGAATAGTTGTGACAGACTAGTGGCTGCTAAGTTTAAAATATTTACTGTCTAGCCTTTTACATAAAATGTTTACCAACCCCCGGTGTAACTTCTATAAGCCTTACAAGATGGCAGTCACCTTATTCTGAAATGACTATCCATATATGTTCAGACTGCTACAACAAAAATACCATGAACTGCTTAAACAACAGATATGTATTCTGTAAGATTTGGAGACTGGGAAGCCCAAGAAAAATATGCTGCCTGATTTGGTTCCTGGCTCACCCTTTTCCTGGTTTGTAGAAGGATGCTTTCTTACTGTATCCTCCCATGACAAAGACAGAGATCATATCTCTTGTGTCTCTTCTTATAAAAGCACCAATCTCATTCATGAGGGCTCTACCCTCATCACCTAATCACCTCCCTAAGACCCCACCTCCTTAAATACCATCACATTGAGGATTAGGGCTTTAATATATGAATTTGGGAAGGATACAAATATTTGGTCCATAGCACCAAACATTAGGAAATGTAGAATATTGGCAAGCGATGAAGTACTTTCCATGGAGACAAGGAATTGTTGTATGCTGTCCCATGCATCAAATCATTCATTGTTTGTCATTACTGATTGTATTCCATTTTTCATCCATCCACCTGTAGATGGACATTTAAGTTTGCAGTTTTTGACCATCACAAATAAAACTTCTATAAGCATTCATGCACAGGTCTTCAAGTGGACATATACTTTTATTTTCTTGGGTAAATAAATATCTAAAAGTGAAATGGTTGATTCAGGTGTTTGGTGTATATTTAACTTCTTAAGAAACTGTCAAAGTGGAAAAAAAAGAGAGGGAAAAGAAAAGAAACTGCCAAGAAAAGAAAAGAAACTGCCAAGATGTTTTCCAAACATTTTACATTTCCATCAGCAGTTTATGGGAGCTCTTGTTCTGCTACATCCATGCCAACACTTGGTACAGTTAGTCTTTTAATTTTGACTATTTTAATAGGTATGAGTGGTATCCTAATGTGGTTTTAACTTACATTTCTCTAATGAGTAATGATGTTGGGAATCTTTTCCTATGCTTATTAGCTGTCCATATATTTTCTTTGGTCAACTGTTTGTTGAGAACTTTGGCCCACTTTCAAAAATTGGGGCGTTTGTTTCATGTTGTTGAGTTTTAAGATTCTTTAAGTATTCAGGATAAAAGATATCTGATTTGCAAATATGTATTCCCAGTCTATGTCTTATCTTTCATTTTCTTTCAGTGAAATCTAATATAACCAATTTTTCCTTCTTATGTTGTTGGTGTCATATCTAAGAAATCTTTGTCTGATCTAAGGTCACAGAGATTAGAACTTTCTGTGTACTTCTCGAAGTGTAATTGTTTTAGGTTTTACCTTTAGATGCACATTCCATTTTGAATTAATTTTTTTCTGAGATGTAAGATATGGATACCAAGCACATTTTCTTTTTTCTTTTTAAAATTTTATTATTATTATTATTATTATTTTAAGATTTTACCTATTCATTTGACAGACAAAGATCACAAGTACATGGAGAGGCAAGCAGAGAGGGGGAGGCAGGCTCCCCACTGAGCAGAGAGCCCGATGCAGGGCTTGATCCCAGGACCCTGGGATCATGACCCAAGCTGAAGGCAGAGACCTTAACCCACTGAGCCACCCAGGCACCCCTATTTTTTATTTTTTTAAAGATTGTATTTATTATTTGACAGACAGAGATCACAAGTAGGCAGAGAGGCAGGCAGAGAGAGAGAGGGAGAAACAGGCTCCCTGCTGAGCAGAAAACCTGATATGGGGCTCGATCCCAGGACCCTGAGATCATAACCTGAGCTGAAGGCAGAGGCTTTAACCCACTGAGCCACCCAGGTGCCCCTGTTCCAGCAATATTTAAGAAAAAGATGATTCTTTCTCCATTAAAATGCATTTGCCACTTTGTCAAAGATCAGTTATCTATATTTGTGCCAGTCTATTTCTGGATTCTCTGTTCTGTTCCACTCATTGTGGCCCTCTTTCCTCACACTATTGTCATGCTCCAAGATAGCTGAAGAAACTGAGAATTCAAAATTAAAACCTGAATATAACTTAGTCTGAATATATTGGGTGAGATGGAAAGGTAGAATATATCTTAACGGTCTGTGAGCTCTATTGACAACTTTTAAATATTTAGACATATAGTGAGTGTGCCTTTTTCTCTGGGCCCCACAAATGTAATAAGCCTGGCAGGTGGATAGAATGAAGAGCACCAAAGAGGCAGATACAACTTACTTTCAATGTTCTAGTGTCTGTCAACAAAAATATCATCTTTGGAGGGTCAGATACATAAGAATTATTCATAGTACTAATTGTTGGCCTATAATGGTTGGTGAAAATGGCAAGAGATAACTTGGAGAGGGAAACAAAAGCCAGATCATAGAGTACTGTGAACTGTACTAAGGAGTTGGGAGTATCCTAGGAGTCATTTAGAGATATTGAAGGCTTTTCAGCAAGAGGCTGATACAATCAGACTGGACTTTTTGAAAGATTAATCTAGCTACAAAGTGAATTTAGGGTAAGGGTCAGACTAGGATAAGAAAAGGTAATATTAGTAATTAGTTGTCTATTTCAGCAATCTAGGTGAAAGAGAAAGATGTTTTGGACTAGATCAGTGATGATGAAAATGGCAAGAAGTATATATGAATAAGATTCATGTGACCTAGTAGAAGAGACATAGGAATTAAGGATTTAATTCCTTAAGCTTTTAGCCTGAGAAATTGGGTAGATGGCAATATTATTCAATTGCATAGGGATTTGAGGTGGAGGTTTGAGGGACATAGAGAGAACGATTGGATATTCAATTTGAATACATTGTGCTTGAGGGTCTGTAGACACATAAAAGCTTTTGGCACAATGTTGACATAGACATGGTATGATATAAATAAAACAATAAATAAGTGTATTATTAACTTGTGAATTATTTTTTTCAACTATTTAAAAAAATTTTTTTTAATTTTTAAAAATGCCAATGATGATGATGAAATGAGGTTGAAAAAGATAAGGAGAACTTCCTCTACCATCATGGAAAGCCTGAATCAATTGTTGCTCTCATGAATTCATGTACTTCTGTGTAGAAATGAAATGAATGATGCTGTTATTAGTGAAATTTTCTTTTGTTCTAGACCTGCTTATTATATTAAGCAAGTCATAATATTCAATTCCAAAATAAGAGACTCAGTAAAAGTTTACTCACTTCTATAACATCTCAAAGTGAGTTTAGTGGTTCCCCTTGGCCAATTTCCTGCTAGCTCAGGGCTTCAAGCTTCTGATAGTAATGCCATCCAATATCATCTAATCTAAAACCATCCTTAAAGTTGTGACTTCTGAGGGCATCATATTAGATGATAGGACTGAAAGATTAACCAACATATTTTAAGGGCAAGGCCTAAAAGCAGCTTATATCATTACTGCCACATTCCATTGAGCAGACGAAGTCACATTCTCTCAATCCAAAGCAAAGCCGCCGGTAAATCCAGACCCCACATGTGCACAGGAACAGGAACTAGGATCAGTGACCATCTAACCAGTCTTTATAACACTTGAAAACCAAAGAACTGTTTTTCAAATAGGTACTCAAATAACAAATAGTTAAAATTTGTGCTCCCGTGCAAAGTTACTGTTCCAAGAATTATCATTTGTTTTATAATGACAAATTTAGATCTTTTTATTCTCTTCTACTCATTTAAGACACTTTGATGTTTGGAGGGCAAAGGTTTAATTGCTTAATTCTTCCTTCATTCTTTTAGAAGAATTCAAACACTTATGCTGAAGATAATACTTAGTGGTGGTTCTTTTCTCTTGCAATCATTCTTTAGGAATTTGCTACCATAACTACAGAGAAGAATCTGATAAACTGAAATGGAGATCTCCAACTAATGTATAACACAGATGCTACACGTAGCAAAATCTCTAATGTCATCATTAAAAGGATAAATAATTTTTTAGAGACATTAAATAACACCTGGCATAATAAATAAGCCCTTTTTTTACTTACTGTCTTATGTACACATACTATCTTATTTGTTCATCACAACCACCTTAATATATTTGTCATAACAATACCCAGATTTTCAAAGGGGAGCATACCTGCTCTCCAATTCCTATCATTTGGGTAGAGCTGACTCTACGTTCCATTTATGGAGTGGGCATTTGACCTCAACCAGGCTAATCAAACTTCACGGCTGCCTGATTTCAAGGAGTGATTCAGAGATAAACACAACATCCAGGTCATGCTAAGTGGGAGACATTGCCAACCAATGATTGGACTACTCTTATAAAAGTTGAGAAACAGACTGGATATGAGCCGGAATTATTGGAGGCCATCTTGCCCCATGAGGAGACCCTGCCTGAGAGTTAGGTCTAATTGAAGAAAGTAAAGCAGAGACACTGTCTTAGTCTGCTTGAGCTGCTCTAACAAAATACCATGAACTGGGTGGCTTGTAAACAATGGCAACTTATTTCTCTCAGTTCTGGAAGCTGGAAAATCCGCCATTGAGGTGCTGGTAGATTGGATGTCTGGTAGGGACCCATTTCCCAGTTTATAGATGCCATTTTCTCTCTGTGCCCTCACAAGGCAGGGGGATGAGGGAGCTTTCTGGGGCCTTTTTAAATAAAAGTATTAATTCCATTTATGAGGAATGACCCAATCACCTCCCAAAAGCCCCACTTCCAAATAATACCATCACATTGAAGATTGGGTTTCAACATATGAATTTCGGGGAACATGAACATTCAGTCCACAGCAGTGACTGCATCCTAACAACATTGTTTGAACTAGGACCCAGCCACACTGATGCAAAGCCTATGCCCGGACTTCTCACGTACAGGAGTCAGAGCATTCTTTTCCTTCCTTCTTCCATTTTGAGTTGAGTATCTCGTCTCTGCAGCCAAAGGAGTCCTATGCTCGTGGTCAGGCTGTTAACATTTTCCTAACTTTATGAGAAGATAAACTGAGGTTTAGAGAGCCTAAGCAATTTGCTGTCTGCACTTAGTAGTACAAAACAGAAAGAAAACCTGACTTAAAGGGCAGTGCTTTAATTATACTTTATTTAATTAAGATTCTTTTTACATTTTAAGGCAATTTTTTTTCTATCAAAACTGAAGAAAAGTCTTGTCAGGATAGAATAATTACTGCATCATATCTAGAAAGTTCAGGGTTTCCAATATTTATTGACGATTTTTTGTTGATTGTATTATTATAAATACGAATGCTGAGTCATTCTCAAGAAACAAATAGTAAATGAGTGCTTTAGGAGACATGTAATGGATGCCTCTGTTCCATTCTGTACTTAAAATGAAATTTATTCCACAGTTGAACTCTAGGTCTGATCTAAAATCAACAGAGAAGGTCTGCAATACCCAAATGTGTGCCTCTTTTGAAATCTAGTGGTTTTAGAAAGAACTATGTATGTACTGTATACTTCAAAATAACTAACAGTATTCTTAATGGGAAAAAAATCCCATTTTTTTCCTGGAACTGAGAATGGAAAACTCAGCTGCATACCATTCCAATTCAAGGATCTGTAATCTTAGACCATTGAAGAGTTCCTCTTTCCAAGGAATGTTTCTCTGTGTGGTTTCTAAGCCTCCTGACTTTTTGCAAAAATTTAGCATCCCCCGGGAAGCTCAAGAGAAATAACAATGTAGAAACCTCATAGGTCTTGTTAGGTTTTCATATCTGACACATAGTTCTTTTATTTTTATCTATCATATTTGGCCATGCTCTTGTCTTCATTTCATTTTACTTGGTCGTCAGAACAGAACAAAGAGCTATGAAGATTGTGATAAGGACTTCCTCTTTCACAACAAATGGAAAACAAAATTTGATTAGACTCCGTCATGGATGCTATGAAAACCTGTGGACAGCCAAGTTTTAGGGATCCCATGTTGTACTTTACTCTTTTAAATATCAGTAGTTCTAGTCTTAATCAAACTCTATGGCATTCTATACAGTGTCCACTTTAACAAGATTATCTCCTACTTGCCTGCCTGTTCCTGATGCCCTCTGTACCACTCATGTGAAAAAAATAGCCCAGACAGGGTAGAAAAGGAAGCTGTTCTCCTCTTCATGCAGTGCTGAGAATAATCCTGAAGCACAACAGAAGGACATCCAGATACTGCTGCCCAGATTTTTGGCTCAGAGGTGAACCCTGTACTTGCATTTTGGCAACCTAATCATTGAACCTCTCTGAGTCTCAGTTTCTTTAGCTATAAAGTAAAAATACTGATGCTTTCCTCAGGGCATGTGTGAAGATTAAAAGGCTAAATGTTCTCTTAAACTTCACTGTTCAGGAAAAAAAAAAGCTGTAAATCTCTATGTGAATATAAAACATTGAAGATAATTGAGCACCAGTTTTTTCACTCCTCCTCTGACAAATTATAGCAAAATGTATTTAAAATCCAAGAACTGGCCCCAATATGGACACACACATAGAAATAACCTGTGATAAAGTCGAATTACTAACAAGTAAAACTGTACAGTTAAATTGTGTGTTATTATAATGAAACATACAGATAAGCACACATACACACAAAGTTTCAATATGCTTAGCCAAATGGAAAAACCAGGTTTGAGAAAAATTCCTCTCCCACAGGTGAGGACGTTCAGTAGTCTGATGATTCATCTCTCAACTACCATGGTTTCTTAATTAATTTGAGACATTTTAATTAGATTCTTCCTCATTTTCACTTCAGCCCAGCATCTCTGGGTGGAGTTGACCTCCGCTTCCCCACCCTAAGCAGCCGCCACTCCAGCCCCAGGAGCTGCCTGCTAAATTGCCACAGGAAAAGCACTTCATCACCTAACCACAAGGAGACTCAAGAGGCAATAGGATGGAAATAGAATTTGTCTTTGTTGTCCACCATTTTGCCTCGGTTTCTTAGTTCTCATTATCCTCTTTTTCCTAACCCTTTCCTTACCCTTCCCTAGAGCCATGCCCACTCTGACCCCAGGAATCTGGTGGCTCCATGCAGGCAGCTCAGCTGAGCACACCTCCCTGAAGGCTGTCCACTTCCAAAATGGTTACTACCTTTCCTTTCTTCAGCTTCCTTTTCCATCCAACTCACATCGTCTCAAACTTGCTGATCTCAGAGAGATGTAAACAGAAAAACCAACTAATCAAGACTCAAGTGTGAATAACTGCTTTTTCTTTCCTGGGATTTTGCATTTTAAGCATGCTAACCCATATTCATCTACAATTAATGGAATCCCCAAAGAATTTAAAGGGGACTGAGGTTACAGGATGGAGATATCTATGGGCAACAGACTTCTCTTCATTCCTTTAACTTTCAACGCACACAGAAGCTCCTTTCCCTTTTGGTGAGGTTCAATCTCTAGAGACACTGCATTTATTTCCCAAGGAGGGTTACTGCTTAGGGATTAGCAGTCACTTCTGGCTGCCATCATGAGTCTGACACCACGAATGCAGCTTTGTTCATGGACCATGAAAGCAGATTGCAGAGTCCTGCTGATTGGCATAAACTCATGAGGAAATAAAATTTTTCATTCATGTGTACACACACACACACACACACACACAAAGTAGCACTTTTCCTCATTCATAGGCAGATACAATTCCAATTGCATTGGGCACTTTTTCATTTTTCTGGTATCAGAATATAGAAAAATACAGGTGCGATTGGGGACTTGATTAAATCCTGAATTATCAAGTGACATGCATAGATGCTATAAGCTTCAAGTTTTGCACTTGACTAACTTACTCTCTAGAGGTCTCAGAGAATCTTGGGAAGAATGAGTACTTTGTGTATATTATTTATTTATTTATTTATTTACTAATTTGTTTATGTTTGCCAAATATGTGAATTTATAGGGATTCTTTTTAGGGAGGTGTTCACAGATGGTTGCAATGTACCATTTATGTTAATTGCCTTGTATACACTTATACATAATTTATTGGTAGAAGTAAATTGTGGTTATGCTTCAATTTTTTTTTTGCACCCTTTTCCTGGAGTTTAACCAGGAACCAGGAAGATTAAAGTGTACTAGGAACATAGAACCGCATGTTCCCTCAGTCTGAGCACAGAACCATGAAGGTAGCAAGACTTGTACAATATGTTCTCAAGAGCTAAAAGGAAAGAAGGATTTACTAAACTGCTTATATGAAAAAAATTATGAGGTACATCTTAATAGAATAGCCTCAGCTTTTTTCAACATGAACAATCCACCTTTTGCCTCCACAATATTGCTAAAACTATTGACAGACTAATTCACTAATTAACTTCTAACTGTCATGTTCTGAGGCCTCATTTTAGTCCTGACAGATTGCAGTTGGAACAGTCTCTTATTGACCCTTCAGTGTTGGGGTTCCCATCCATTGCCTTCTACTCTCACTCTTCTTCAAAGTTCTCAAGGTGGAAACTCACAGACTGGATGAAGTACACAGGTGTTTGCAATTTGGGTTCAACAGTATTCCATGCAAATTTAAGAAACAATATATGAAACTGGAACTCTTCAGTTACTCATTTGGATTTTCCAAGTTTTGGAAAACAGAAAGATCTGACAACAGTGGACCAACATTTATGCAGGGCAATGATTAGTCGGAAGTGAATGGAAGTTGCTCCATAAAGATTGGACACTTGGTCTCCAGTTGCCTTACATCCCTGACCCACCCCTTTAACGCATTCACACAGGGACTCACCCTGTGTGATTTCATCCTTTCTTGTGGTTTGAACTCCCTGACCCTAAAATTCGAATCCAGAACACATATGTAAACACTAAAATAATATCTCAGTTCCCCCTAAATGTACTATAGATTCCTCATTCTCCATGTCTAAAACCAAGCACATTATTTTTCTCATAAGCCACCAAATTTGTTCCTCTAGCCCCTGTACATCCATGGTGGTTAGCACAGATAATAGTGTTGCCATCCACGATGGTTAGCTTTATATATCAACCTGCCTAGGCTATATTACCTAATTATTCAAATAAACACTTTGGCTGAGAAGATATTTTGTACATGTGGCTTAACATCTGCAATCAAATGACGTTAAGTAGAGGAGATGATCTTTGATAATCTGACTGGGCCTCATTTAATGAGTTGCAACGCCTTAAGAGCAAAACTAAGACTTCTCTGAAGTCCTCCAGCCTTAGAACAGCAGCAGCAGCTCCTGCCTGAAGGTTTCCAGCCTGTTGCCCCGCGTGACATCATTCAGACTTGCCAGCACCCACAGTCCCCTGCTTCTCTTCCTCTGGATAGCGCTGACCTAAGGTTCTCAGTTGTTTTGCCATTGACACCTTTGCTGCCAATGTTTTCGCTACAAAATGAATTGGCCATAGGGCAAATAAATCTGCCATAAAAGATTAAAATCACACAAACAAAAAATACCAGCTAGAAGAGGGACTTAATGTCCTTTTTAATAAAGGACATAATGAAACATGAAAAATTCGTAAAAGTAATTCTTAATTTATTCCTGCATCTAAAAATGTATCAGTTTTCCAAATATGAGGATGCATATTTGTTACTGAGGTTTATGAGAGCTTACTCTATTGTTCGATCTTGGCATATTGTCACATGTCCATTGACAGACATCCCAAAGTTCCATTGGAAACGTGGAAGAAATGCTAACACTGTCATGCATTTGTAACTGAGCTTTGTTATCATAAATAATATGTTATCATTTTCCCATATAGTACACAATCTAGCTTTATACGCTCTTACTCACACTTTTAGTAAGTTCTATCACTGTATTTTTTAAGCTGATACATGTAGTGGATAACTACTGTTTTGAGACCACTATATCTACTCATCACTGTATAGACCATTATGAGGGCTGGCTAAGATTTATGTAATGTAAAAATGAGAACTTTTGTCAATGGAGAAATGAAGCCAAACAGACAACTAACTTCAATACAGTAATTCTTCTGAAGATGGTTGATTTGTAATGGTGTAATGAAACCAGACTGTCTACCATTATTTTATCTTTTATGGCAAAATTGCCTTTTGGCCAATTAGTTATGTGCTAACAATATTTGCAGTGAAAATGCTTGTGGCAGAGATGTTTACCGCAAAGGTGCTAACAGTGAAAATCCCAGACATGCCTGATACTCCATCCACGTAGATAAGCAATGCTAAGAACATGAGACTTCCTTAATGCTTTCTCCTTCTTATGGCTTTCATCAATCACATCCCTTTCAAATTATTCTTTAAAATAATGATCAGATATGATTTATAATTCTATAACTCATATCTTTCCCCTATTGCTTCGAGATAAAAATCTAGACTCCTAAATAGGGTACACGTGGCTATTCCTTTTCTGGTTCCTAGGTACTTCTCCAGACTCATCTCTTTGCTAAACTACCTGCTTCCCTTGTGCCTACCATCTAAATGAAAATGCTTCTATATTTTTAAGATGCCTTTATATTTTATTCCTCTATGTGTAAGCTGCTCCTAAGGCCTCAAATATCTTTCTTTATATAGTACCTGGAAAAAATCTACTTAACTTTCAAGACATGGTTGAAACGTATTCTCTTCTATGAAACCTCCCCATCCTCCCTTTTGACGAGGAGAACTGATCCACTCTTCCTTGGTGTCCCAATCTCCTCTTGCATGCTTCACTCATGTACAGCCATAATATAGGAATGTAGTTCATTCGCTCATTCATATGTTTGTATTCCTGTGTTAAACTGTGAGACCTAATTTATTATATAATTTAAGAGACCCTTGTGGCAACAATTGTTAATGACCCCATCAATATCCATTCTCTTCTTTTTTGGCAATAATAGAACTCTACCTAAGCACATGGCCACCTAGAACAAAGGTTACATTTTTTTGCCTTCTCTACAACTTGGTGTGGCTATGTGACTGAGTTTTCACCAATGGAATCTAAGTGAGAGTGTCCTATGCCAACATCTAAGAATCATCAGAGGCAACTGTCACCAGCTCTTTTCCCTTTAGTCTTCCTTTCTTCCAACCTACTGCTTGGAACATGGATGTGATGACTGCTTGGAACATGGATGTGATGACTGAAGTTCTACCTTGGTTCTTGGATAGAAAAAAAAAAAAAGTTACTCTTGGCATAGTCAAGTAGAAAGTTGCAGGAGCCTGGGTCCCTGAGAACTTTGTACAGCAAAGTTGCCATACCTGCCCTAGATTACCTACCTCCACACTTTACCCCAGAGAAGAAATGAATTTTCACCAAATTTAAGCTGCTCTTCCAGAGAAAGAAGTTGTATTACTCACAACCAAGTAAAATTCCAATATATGAACGGTTCCAGCAAGGTCTTTAATCAACACTCTTTAAGTTTTTAATTAGCAATGGTGCCTAAAGATTTGTTACCGGGTCCAAGTCGGAGAGGGGCTCATAATCTCAGAACTGAGTTGCCTGGGTTTGGGTTTTAAAGCTTGGGTGCAGTGTTTGCATATGGGCTTCCTGTTATTTGTATGGGGTATCCTCTGCATTTCAACCTATAGACTTGGACTTAGTTTGACTTCTGCTCCCTGGAGAACCCTACATTTGATATATTCTGCTCCACTTGGCAAGTATCTGACTGATTAAGCCAGCTCCATCTCCGACAAGTGGGAATGAGTTAGCAAATCAAACAAGGGGGAGGGTGGCTAGGTTAGAGCCAAGACGGAGATGAGTTCAGAGGACATGAGCTGAGTGAAGTGGCAGCAGCATGGCAAAGAATTTGAGTCCACACTTGGTGCCTGGAAAAGCAGGACGAGAAGAAAAATATGCCAGGCTGTTGCTAGGGCAATTTGATTTGCCCTTTCAAAGACCTGCTTATGCCCAGATGAATTATGACACATCATGACCCCTTTCCAACATGGGTATAGGAAATAGACACTCTAAAATACTCTGTGGGAGTACAAATTGGAGAAAATTTGACAAGTCCCTTAAATATTTTAAATGTGCATTCACTAGGAGCCAAAGATTTTTTAAAAGAGGGGAAGGAGCTCAGAAGAAACACTGGAAATACATGTGTTTATAATTTAATATTGTTCAAAATGTCTTACTTAGGCAATAAGAGAAACAGACCCACATTCACATATATCCTCTATTCCCAACAGTACTAACAAAAACTAACAGGAAATACATAAAACCCATATGAAGAAAACTGTACAATTTCACTGGAGTTTGTATGAGGGCTAAAACTCTCTCTCTCTCTGATGATGCCTATCATCCTGATACATAGAAAACCAAGAGATATAAGTGATAGCTTAACACTAGACATCAGTAATATGGCTAGAAGTAAAGGAAATACATAGAACTCATTATACATTGGCAGCATTAATTAGAAAAGGTAAAGGGGGGAAAGGCAGGATTTAAATCAATGAATAACTGGTTAATCAATAAATAGTTTTAGGAAATTTTGATAGCCAAGTAGGAAAATAAAATTATATTCTTTTATCAGATGACATACACACAATCCAGATGATTTAAATATGCAAATAAAGGGATGCCTGGGTGGCTCAGTTGGTTAAGAGTTTACCTTTGGCTCAGGTCATGATCCCAGGGTCCTGGGATCAATCCCTGTGTAGTCTCACTTTTTGCTCAGCAGAGAGCCTGCCTGCTTCTCTCTCTCCTCCCTGCTCATGCTCGCTCTCACTATCTCTGTCTCTTTCTCAATAAATAAATAAATAAAATCTTTTAAAAATATGCAAATAAAGAATATGAAGAATAAAATATGGGAGTGTTGGGGCACTAAAACAAAATATAGGAGACTATTTTTTGATATGAAAAACGCCTATTGAGACCCTCAGTAAAAAATTCAAAACTAAGATTTGACAGTCGATGAACGTGTTTGTTTTCCCTGTAAGTCGGCCCTATCCTTCGCCAGCTTTTCTGTTCTCTTACTTTATAGATATTTGAGGGATGTGGCAGGCAAAATCTGCCTGGCTTTTCCTGACCTTTGCATACATCTGAACTTATTTGACAAGATTACGTCTGGCTTTATAGAGAAGTGGGGAAAGAGGGAGGCAAAGGAGACAGACAGATAGAGACACAGAAGATAGTGCTTCAGATGTGGTGCGGGCGCTTGGGGTAGCGCCCTGATGAAGGCGTCGCTAGCTCGAGGGTCACAGTTCTTCAAAGATCCCCGAGTATGGCATGGAAACAGCGGAATCATCAGACACCACGGGACCACAAGGCTTGGGAAAACAAGTGCCTGTGCAGTAGCCCTGTGGACAGAAGGCTAGAGCTCTCTGCAGCACTGAGTAGTTTTAAGAATCCTCCCGGTACTTCTCAAGACCTTGTGGCTTGGCCTGGGGGCCAAATTTGAAGGAGATCCCCAGTTAGATGTGTAATTTAATCCCCTCTTCCATGACAACAAGATAAGCCTCTGCGTTTGTTTTAAATAAATAAAATAAATGACATTTCTTGCATACCCAAGTTTAAAGTGACTCGGTTGCAGCATTGTTAAGCAACATGGGGAGAAAGAAACACCACAGAAAATAAGCACAACTATGTAGGAAGCCTGTTTGACAGTATGTGTCAACATGCAAAATGAGTGTGCTTTCTCATGAGCCATCGTAATCCCAGGACTTCACACCAAAGAAGTTTCTTTATTGAGTCAAGTAAATAGATCTACTGCAAAATTGCTTATAATGGCAAAAGGATTTTGGGAATCTCAGCATGCCTTTTAGTAGGGAACTGCCTTAAAAAGTTATGAAATAAATCATGGAACATACATACAATGGAATATTTTGAAGCATTAAAGGTGATAATATGCCCCAAATCATTGGTCCCATCTCTCCTGCCTTCCAACATTCGAGCTCTTGGCTTTCAGGCCTTCAAACTCTGGGACTTACACCAGCGGATCCAGTTCTCAGGTTTTTGGCCTCAGATTGGAAGATACACCATTGGTTTTCCCAGCTCTCAGGCCTTCAGATTCAGAGTACCACCACCATCTCTGGTTCTCCAGCATGTAGATGGCAGACTGTGGGACTTCTTAGCCCCCATGATTGCATGAACAAATTCCTAGATATTAAAAAAAAATCTCCTCTTATCAATATGTAATATATTCTTATTCTTTCGCTCTGGAGAGCCTTGACTAATCCAAGTACTGATACTTATACTTTTCTCCAAATAGGTCACAGGTTCCCAGTGGACATGTCTCTTGTGGGGGCACCAAGCAGTACCCTAGAGATGTGCAGCAAAACATCTCAATGGAAATTCTCAAAGGATAAGATTTCAAGAGATTTTTACTTTTTCTTATGCTGAACTGTATTTTAAAATAAGGAACATGGCATTGTTTTCCCAAAACCAATAGAAAAAAAGAAAGGAATGTTAACAACTAGAGTTTGCTGAGGTGTAGAGAATTGAGAGTTTCATGTACCATTGGTATAATTGAAAATTGGTTGAGTTTTTTGGAGGGCAATTCGACAATTCAATTTCTAAGAATGTATCCTGTGGGATTATTTGTACCCTTCCACAAAGATGTATGCCCAATGATGCCCATTATAGCATTGTTTGTGGTGGCAGAAATGAAAAAAGTAGTCACTTTTTGTGGTCGGTGTCCTCTAGGCAAAGTCTCCTTACGGGTCTAGTGTAAGAGTACATAAACATTTGTATATTACACAACCATGAGAAGCAGGAGAGAGGGATCCTTTTCTATGCAGTGATAGGGATAGAATGTTGCAATATATTGTTTATTTAAAATAGTAAGTGAAAAACAGTATGTAAAGTGTGATCTCATTTAACATTACTACAGGCATGCTTCCTTTTATTGCAGTTTGCTTTGTTGCGCTTCACAGATGCTTGCTTGCTTTCTTTCTTTTTTTTTTTTTTTTTTAGAGAGAGAGAGAGTGGGTGAGGAGCCATGAGAGGGAGTTGGAGAGAATCTCAAGCAGGCTCTGTGCCCAGTGCAGAACCCAAGCAGAGCTGGATCTTAGGACCCTGAGTTCACTCTCTGAGCTGAAATCAGGAGTCAAGCATTTAACCGACTGAGCCATCCAGGCACCCCAGGCTTTTTTTTTTTTTTTTTTACAAAATTTTTGTGATAACCCTGCATCAATTAAGTCTATTGGCACCATTTTTTTCTTACAGCATTTACTCACTTCAAGCGTTTGTCACACCTTGGGAGTTTTTACAGTATTTCAAACTTTTTCATTATCTTTATGTTCATTATGGTGATCTGTAATCAGTGATTACGACTCACTGAAAGTTCAGAGGATGATTACCATGTTTTAGGAATAAAATATTTTATTTTATTTTATTTTTTCACTTATAAACAACAGAAATTTATTTATCTTGCTAACCCAAGATCAGGGTGCTAGAATGGTGGGGTAAGGGTCCTCCCGAGATCACAGACTTCTCATAGAATCCTCACGTGGTTAAAGACGCAAGCGAGGGGTGCCTGGGTGGCTCAGTCGGTTAAGTGTCTGCCTTTGGCTTAGGTCATGATCTCAGGATACTGGGATCGAGCCCCACATTGGGCTTTCCGCTCAGTGGGGAGCCTGCTTCTCCCTCTCCCTTTGCCCCTCCCCCGCTTGTACCAGAATAAAGTATTTTTAAATTAAAGTGTTGTATATTTCCTTTTTAGACACAATTTTATTGCACACTTAGTAGACTATAAAATAGTGTGAACATAAATTTTATGTGGACTGAGAAACCAAAAAATTCATTTTATTGACTTTATTGTGCTATTCACTCAATGGCAGAGGTCTGGAACCTAACCTTCAGTATCTCCAAGACACATTCATATTTTTATATGTGCAGGAGAAAAATCCCAAAGGATATCTACCAATTGGTTAGCAATAATTATCTCTGATTAATGGCATTACAGAATTTTCACTTCCCATTTTATTCATTTCTACATTGTCAGAACATTTTACAATAAGCATCTATTAATCCTATCACAAGAAAGAGAACAATGACCTTTTTATAAAAAAAAAAGAAGAAGAAAAGAAAAATGCCACAGAGAGCAGCATTGTTTCAGAGCTGGTTCTTGGGCCAAGATTGAGACTTTCTGCACAGCGGTGCACAGGACCTTACTCAGCTGGAGCTTGTGAATAGCTTGACTGACATTCTCTGCCTGGCCTGCACTTTCATTATCTGGCATGGCTCAGCTGGGAACCCCCTTGAAATTTCCATGGAGGGGTCTCTCCTGCTGTGGGTGTGATATTGGCCATTTCTTAGTTTTCTGTCCAGCCAGAGAGCCAAGAATGCTACCAGCTATGGGATCAAGCTCTACTTAGCTCATTACTTCCTAGCTGTGTGACCTGGAATAAGTTATTTAACCTCTCTAGGCTTTCTATCCCAATGGTCGATTTTGAAGATGAAGCTAAAAAGCATGTAAAATTCTTAACCAGTTATTGCAGCATAATAAGTATGTAAGAAATGTCAATTCACACCCCCACTGCCACTCCTTTTCCCCTTTCATATTCCCTGGCAGATGGAAAATTTAGAGCAGTGGTTCTCAGTGGGTGCTCTGCCATTTTCTTGGTGGCCTTTGATAATACGGGGGAGGAACATTTTTCGGTGGCCGCCGTGATGAAGAAGCTACTGCCTTTGACCTGATCTGTGGGCAAGATCCAGGATTTCCAGATGTCTCCTGTAAGACAGGAGACAGTCCAGGCAATACAAATTATCTTGCGGGTGCCTGGGTGGCTCAGCCATTAAGTGGCTGCCTTCAGCTCAGGTCGTGATCCCAGGGTCCTGGGATGAGGCCCCGCATCTGGTTCCTTGCTCAGTGGGAAGCCTGCTTCTCCCTCTTGCACTCCCCCACTTGTGTTCCTTCTCTCACTGTGTCTCTCTCTGTCAGATAAATAAATAAAATCTTAAAAAAAAATTATCTTGCCTCTCACATAACTTGTCAATATCCCAGAAGATATTCCTATAAGTCAAATACCTATTTATATTACCTGAGTTTAGAAGTTAATTGTATTTTATATAGCAACATATTTCCTAGGAGGAAGATTGTATTTTGTTTTGCTTGGATTTTATCACTGTTTTTTCAAAATCACATTCTGATAGTAGTTCCTTTTCTATGCTCTTTGAGTTTTCAAATAAAACACACCTCTAACCATCTGCCTTTTCTGTAGCTATAAGTTGGTTTGGTCCATAGATACAACCATCTGACCACATCTGACTATTATATCTTCTAGAGTGCTCATTCCTAACTAAGCATTTACACAATGAAATCCATATTAGTCTATTATAAATGATTTTTCTATTATATCTTTTATATTAGTTTGAATATTAAGTTTTGAATCTATGTGTATGTAGATTGTATTATTGATGACTTTTATTTTGGAATCATAAAGGTAGCATTCAAGACAGTTACTTAAAAAGAGGAGATGACAGTGTCTAGAAGAGCACAGTCTTTCAATTGCATCAATAATCCCAGAGAACACCTCTCTTGAGAACTTGGATGGGTTCAAGAACTGCCTGCTTTGAAGTGTACAGCAGTGACATTGACTAAAATTCCAGCTTTTCACCATTCCTATTTCCACAGGGCTGTGGATAACTGTGACCAATGTTGGTCCCTCTGGAGGCAGAACCAGGGAGGCCAAAGGAGCCAGAATAACTCATGTCCAGTTAGAGAAATGGAATAATCTTGCTGTCCTTTCTACTTTGTTAGACCAGAAAGCAAGAGATCCATCGTGAGTCTGTAGATGAATTGAAAGGCAAGAAGCCAGAGATGCCAAGTACATGGAGGAGGGGCAGGGATGGGGACAGTTGCTGGTAGGTGGAGGATGAATGAGAAAGCTGGGCAGCGAGTACGGCAAAGAATGTGGAGTTGTTTTGGCCATAGCAGGTCTTTATTATGTGAGCTAGGCAGCAGCCAGGGCTGCTAGACCTGCATGCTTCTACTGAAGGCTGACTGCTTGTTGCATGGTTTATTAAAGGTGTCATCTAGCATTTGAAAGACAAGAAATTAAGACACCTGCCTCCCCACATTTCTATGCTAATGGGTCAGAAGATGGATGAAAACCATCAAAAATTGCCAATAAATAAACCATTATTTCTATTCTGGAATACTCGGTTAACTTTTATCTTAATTTATTTCTGCTGGTGACTGAATGTCTTGCTTCACAGACTCGCTGAGAACATTAACACAGAATGACCCCTGATAACCAATTATGAGGAAATAAATGATTTCCAAGACCTCCTAATGGGCTTCAGGCTACAGACAGTCTGCAGAAGTGAAATTAGTAATACTAATAGCAATAGCAAAAACAAGAATAGAATGTGGAGTCAAAATGTAAAAATGTTAGTTCTGTAGTCTAGTTTACTTTAAATCATAAGACAAATTAGAAAGCAAGATTTTCTGAGAATATGTAAAATGGATGTCCTGTGCCCAAAGAATAACACACTGCTTCTGTCAAAGTGAGGAACTCTATCAGAAGGAGAGTAGTATGAAAAATCATTCTGAAGGAGGAAGTCAGAAAGGAGTTAGGAAGATATTTTACGCAGATGAGAAGTAGAGGTTTATTAAGGATACGAAATATAAGACAGGATGCAAGTTAGGTGGCTTTTGAAACATTTTGTCTATGTCATTTCTTGAGATCTGGCCTGTCACTCACCATATCATCTTGTTTTATACACATATGTACATGTTTTATAAACACCATTGTGAAATATAGAGAGATACAATTGAGGTATGAGCCGTAGTTCATCTAGTGAGAGACTCACCCTGATAGCATGGCAATAACAGCATGGACAGATGCTAGAGAAGCATGGAGGCTATAAGAGAATCTTGGAAGGGCCCCTATCCTGGTTAAGGATAGTCACAGAGAGCATCCCAGAAGAAATTGTGTCTAAGCTAAGCTCCAACAATGAGTTGAAATTTGCTGAGGAATGAGAGTGGCAGAAGGACAGAGAGATTAATCCTACAGAGGTAATAGCATTTAGAAAGGCCCAGAGAGAATAAAGACTCTCTAAAACCTAAGAAGTTCAACGTGAGAATATAAGTGGAGTGGAGAAATAGGCTACAAAGATAAATTGGACCCAGATCTTAGCAAGAACTTTTTTTTAAAAGATTTTATTTATTTATTTGGCAGACAGAGATCACAGGTAGGCAGAAAGAAGGGGGAAGCAGGCTCCCCACTGAGCAGAGAGCCCGATGTGGATCTCAGGACCCTGGGATCATGACCTGAGCTGAAGGCAGACAATAGCAAGAACTTTTAAGAGTTTACACATCCTAAGAGCAATGGCAAGACTTTAAAGGTTTAAGTAAGGGAGCAACATGAGCAGATGAAAGATCATTCTGGCTGCAGTGTGAAGAACAGACCAAAAGGGAATAAAACAGAAATGTATAATTTTAATACATTTGTTCAATTAACATATGTGGCTCATGTACCATTCCCTGCTTTCTAACTCCCAGCTCTCAACAGGCCAATGTGAACCCAATTTATCACTGTACTTCAAGCTTTCTTTTTTTTTTCAGAAGATATACCTGTATGTCCCAATTAACATATTAGGGAAGAATGAAACAAGAGCTGTAGAGAATAAAATGAGATTATAATCCATGGAGTCTCTTGAAGCAATGAGAAGACAATTTCAAGCACAAGATGAAAGGTTAGCTTCCCCGTAGATCTAGAGCCTTAAAAAGTCTCACGTTTATAATACAGGTAACACATTATTATAATTCAGAAGGACAAATAAAACACTTTTAAGGGAATACTGGGAAGACTTCATAGAGGGGGTGGAATTTTTTGTCTGGATTCTTTTTTAAGGATAGATAAGGTTTCAATAAACTGAGATTGGAGGAAAGTCATGAAATATTTCAAGGGGAGGGATCTTCCTGAAAAAGGAGAAAGAAAAGACACACTAAGGATAAAGGGTAAGTTTTACTTGGAATGTGGGCATAGTGCTGGACAGCTGTAGGTCTCTGACTGTCCCCACTCAAGGTACCCTGGATGGAAGAGCATTAAAGTCTTGGAGCAGGAGGTGGAAGGATTCCCAGTTCTGATCTAGGAAATCACACCTTGCTGAGACAGGTAGGTAGATTAATGCCATGCAGGACCGAGGACAGGAAAATCAACCTGGTTTCAAAAACCCAAGCACTACATGAGAAAGGCATCAATTTCATGGGTCTACGAATACAGAAAGGAAAGGAGTATAGAGAAACTCTGTAGTGGGAGAAGGTGACAGAGAAGAATCTCTTGATGCTTGGGCATGTGAGTTGAAAATGGGAATGGGCCAATTAGCTTTGCCCTACTGCAGAGACCATGGGGATCATGCCAAACCAATTAAAATGTCAGCATAGTAGGTATTTGCATCTATTAGAAATGTGAGTACCATGCCACCAGTCCTTATAATAAACATGACACGTAGCATGGAGGCCATGAGATGGTACTTGTGAAAAGGGTTGGTAAGAAATGTTTTTCTTCAAATACTTGGCTTTGGTGCTGTTGATAAGCAGAGCTAGAAAGCTAAGTTATTATTATTTGGCCGGGGATTTTTTTTTATATTTTATTTGTTTATTTGACAGAGAGCTAGAGAGAGAGCACAAGTAAGCAGAGCAGCAGGGAGATGGGGAGAGAGAGAAGCAGGCTCTCTGCTGAGCAGGGAGCCTGATTCGGGGCTTGATCCCAGGACCCTGGAATCATGACCCGAGCCGAAGGCAGCCGCCCAAACAACTGAGCCACCCAAGTGCCCCTGGCCAGGGATTTATTAATCTTGCTTATATGCAGTAATAGCTAACCATATTAACAATTTTTAATAACCTCAAACAGTTCAGTGATTCTGAGAAATACTAGTGAGGTCATACAAAGCAGGTCCACTGGTGTCTTGATATGAATTAGCACACAGGTCCTCAAACAAATCATTTTTTTTTTCACTGTCTCCATGATGGTTTCTAATAAGTCTGCACGTGTTCCTCCAGTTTTTATCCCTGGCTATGCACTGTCCAAGGAGTATCCAAAGTAGTACATACACCCATTACAGGATTCTTCTCTGCATCCCTTGAAGCCTGTGCAGAAAACCTACAGAGAAAAATAAAGAATAAGCCGATTTCAGAAATCTACTGGGTAGGAAACTTTGAAATTGGTTTGAGTACTAATTTTAAAAAACAACTGAGAAGCATGAAAGTTTCTGAACAAGACGGGAAGAATTAAAATAAGATTTTAACATTTAATGATAGTTACTGTCATAAGGTAAATGAGGGAAAGAAGGGAAACTATGGAAGCTTCCAAGATGAAAGCCTCTGTTTTAGTCTGTTTGGCTGTTAAAACAAATTACTACAAAATACCACAGTGTGAGTAGCTTATAAACCACAGAAATTTATTGCTCACAGTTCTGGAAGCTGGAGTCCGAGGTCAGCGTGGTAGAGTGGAGGCCCTCTTCCAGGTACCAGGCCTGTCGTATCCTCATATGGCAAAAATGCTCCATCTTTTCCTGCCTTCAGACATCCGAGCTCCTGGTTCTCCAGCCTTTGGACTCCAGGACTTACACCAGTGGCCCCTTGGTTCTCAGGCCTTCGCATTCAGACTGAATTATGTCTCCAGGTTTCCTGATTCTCCAGCTTGCAGATGGCAGATTGAAGGACTTCTTGGCCTCCATAACCACATGAGCCAATTTCTGTAATAAATCTCCTGTATCCCACCAGTTCTGTTTCTCTGGAGATCCCCGACTAATACAACATTTTAGCAAATAAAATGGAAAATAAGTAGAGTTTCAGTGTTTTTCTTAGTGCCTGGAGAAAAGTGTGGGGGGGAGGATAAAAGGGTTATCAAAGATGTTTCTGATCAAGAGGTAATGTAATTTGAAGCTATGCCATGGATAAGCATGAGGACCTGGCGTGAGAGACGCAAGGGAACAGGTGCTGCCATCGGACAGATTAAACAGCAAGACCAGGAATGAGTGTTAACACCAGTCTTGGGGCAAATAAATTTAGAGATGCAAGGCCACTGGATTTTTAAGCAGAAGAAATCACTGTTAATGGCAAATGAAAAGTAGTCAAAGGGAGGAAAAGCATTCAAGAAAAGCAAAGGAATAGTGAAATTACCACGAGAGATATGAGGCTGGGAAAACAAAAGAAGAAAGCAACAAAATATGGCTGGAGCTCAGAAGATACTCTGAAGTATGTCCAGGAGAGACACATTAAATTTGAAAAGCATGAGAAAGGGCCAGAATCTTTCTGGTTGTTTTAGAATGCCTGCTACTTTTATTGCTCTATAAAGTATGATTTGTGGAGCCTTGAAATTGCTTCAAACACAGCATAATAGATAGGGGGAGTGCGCGGTCTCAGCACACAGCACCTCTATGTGTCATCAGTACACAAGAAGGATAAAGGCAGTGCCACAGATGCAAGGGTAGACGAGAAGCTGATGGATAAGAGACATCACAGGAGAGACAGACACAGTAATGGGAATAATGATGAAAGAAACAGAGGAAATAAGTGTGGGAGGAAATAAACATTTATTTCCTAATATGAGCCAGATGCTCTAAATACATTATCTCATTCAACCTTCACCGGAGCCCCAAGGAGCACACATCACTGAAATGCCTTCTTACAATTGAAGAAACAAGAGGTTAAGTAATGTGTCCAAGACCACAGAGTCACAATGGATCTGAGACTATATTCAGAAGCTGATATCAGAACTTTTGTCTTCCTGGAATGAGCAAATAGCATCTGTAGGATAGAAGAAACAAAAGGAAAAAGAGCTAAGGTGAACTTATTAAATAGAGGAAATCCTAGAAATACGATATTAAAACATGACAAGCCACCAGTCGTCAAAATCAAGGGTGTCACCGGACTGCTATGGGAAATGCCCCTGGACTACTGAGGAAATGAAAACTATTTAAAAAGACTTAATTTTCAAGGCTGGAAGGGTGGGAAGAGTCTTATATTAATCAACTAAGACACAGTATGAAAACTGTAAATAGTGTAGCGAATGCCATGTTTCCTCTGGCATAAAAATATGGCCAGATTGTGGCAACAGTACAAGAATTATATGAAGGAGACCCCCTTGGAGAAGAGTCATCTCCCCCGCCCCATCCTTCTATCAGCCAGACTTCTCTCAGCAACTCTGATTTGGGGAAATAAAAATGGCAGGAAATTCAGCATTTGCTCTTGGCAACAGTTGCCTTCTTTTAGGCCACCCCCCACATTTCCCACTTGATCTATCCATTGTATTATGTATCCACTTCTGAGATCTCAATGGATACTTTCAAATGAAAAACCACTAGCAAGTAGTATAAAGGCTATCTCCCTCACAAATGATCTTCTTAGACGCCATGACTTTTAGTCCCCGTAGAATAAATAAATCAATAAAATGTAAAATCTGTCTTCCCTGAACACAACATTTCTGAAAATTGTTTATTTCATGAGAAATGCATGACAGATGGTATGAGTAGTGGTGAGGCATTCAAAACAGTACAAAGTTTCCTACTGTTCTGTCAGATGTTTCCACTCTCTGTTCCATCCATTAAACGCTGACTGATTTTTCCTCCACGAACTTCACTTTGGCTTTTTAAAAATAAATAATGCTTTGGGTATTCACTTAAGATTTTCTTATACTATGACAGGAAACCTCCATCTGAAATGTAATTTTCACATGACACAGAATAACGGGTTGGAAGCATCTACTATAACTTAAATCATCACAACACATAAAGCGTATGGTACCAATTGGTCAAAGGGTATTCCTTACATTCCAAATGATCATTGAAATTATTCAATTCAATGTGTAGGTCGGTGCATAGGTAATAGTTAAATATGTTTAGTCTTAAAAAAACTACTATAAAATTCTAAATGTTCAATCAGTTATTAACAGTTTTTTTTAAAAACACTACCTATAGAAAATTGTATTACCTCAAGTCTAATTAAATTAGGCGTATCCTATTCTATTGGATAAACTGAATGTTAGTCCACTTGAGGCCCACTCCATTTTCTGACTGTGACTGGGAAAATACGTACAACTGGAGTATATGCATGCAAGCATGTGTACGTGTGCACATACACACAACTTTCAACAAGATATTGTTTAAATATAGTTCTACATGACCCAGATGTCCCATGCCTACTACATGTAACTATCTCATGCTGTTTGTATTATTTCCCCTTTTGGAATCTTTTGAAAGATAATTTTGAATAAAAGAAAACTTGTAGGGGCGTCTGGGTGGCTCAGTGGGTTAAAGCCTCTGCCTTCGGCTCAGGTCATGATCCCAGGGTCCTGGGATGGAGCCCCGCATTGAGCTCTCTGCTCAGAGGGGAGCCTGCTTCTTCCTCTCTTTCTCTCCCTCTCTCTCTGCCTGCCTCTCTGCCTACTTGTGATCTCTTTCTGTCAAATAATAAAAAAAAAAAATCTTAAAAAAAAAAAAGAAAACTTGTAAGCATGGGGAGGGAGATGTTTTAGATGGGCATTTCAGATGGCAAGTGTATCATATTTTTATCTGCCCAGTGACTCAGATCCTTTATAGAATTGAGTGACTCAGCATATGCTGATCTATGGTCAAACTGAGATTTCTGTCACTTTATCAGAAAGACTATAATCTTGAATAAGAAACAAGAAAAAGGAAAGCTATTTAAAAGAAAGACCCTAATTAAAGGCCAAAGACTTCAGCAAAACCATATCTGCCGAAAATTAGAACATTTTCAAGGGTATTCTGGAAATAAATTGACTCTATTTGGCAACCTTCACCAAATGGAAAGTACTGTAGCTCCTTCTGCCAGGTTTTTTGTGTGCAACTGACCAAGACTAAATAAGAAACAAAGCCCAAACTCTTTTGATTTAATTTTTTTTGTCTGGCCAGCAAACCAACTTAACGAATTATTTTATTTTTACAGAAGAGATTTGCAAAGTAGATTGCCATCTGTAATTGTTTTTTTTTTTTAACCCAGCATTCAGTAGCATAATTGGCTAAAATTTTGTTGTTGATAGAATCCTAATGATAATTAAAAACGGAAGAGAAAGAAAACGGGGATATTGAAATCTGAGTAATTTGAAGCAATGTTTTTAAAGTGGTAGAAGAATAATTCCATTCTGCAGACCTGCCTTCTAGCTTCCTTTTCTCCCAGAATTCAGATTTGTGGCAAGCACTGGTGGGTACTTTAGCTTTAGAGATTTGATTTTCATTAGGGATTAATGGGGATGGAGTTTGGGTGGAAGAAGGGAGTGAGGGAGAGGGAGAGAGAAAGAAAACCAGCTAGCAATTGGAGCACACTGCATGTGGCCTGCAGTCCAGAGAAGACATCGAAATCACATTGTTCTGACTTCCAGGGTAAGCGCTAAGCTAAGCTCTTAGGAGAAGAAAGAAAATACGAGTTCTTTTTTTTTTTTTCTGAAGTTCACTACTTACTTTCATACATATATTTAAGGGATGTGTGGGTGGCTCAGTCTGTTAAGTGTCTGCCTTCAGCTCAGGTCATGATCTCAGGGCCCTGGGATAGATCACTGTGGCAGTTTCCTTGCTCAGTGGGGAGTCTGCTTCTCCCTCTCCCCCCGCCTCTCCCCCGGGCCTGTGCTCTCTTTCTCTCTCTCTCTCTCACTCATTCTTTTTCTCTCTCAAATGAAATCTTAAAGAAGGAAGGAAAGAAAGAAAGAAAGAAAGAAAGAAAGAAAGAAAAAGAAAGAAAGACGTATTGAGTATTTAATGCCAATAATTACAAAGTTATTAGCCTGAAATAGCAATTTCATTACCAAAAGGTGAATACCGTCACTAAAGAATGACATTCTTGGGTTCTGATGCCTTATTCTGATAGAAAGATTTAGTAAGATTCTGATGGGACTAAATGTTGTCTTGGAGCAAGGGAGATAGGACAAGCATTAATTATCTTGACCATTTGTTTTGGTCAAATATGCTAGTTAACATCACGATTTAGTTCAACCTCTCCATTCCCACCTCAACTAAATGTTCTGCTCATGTTGTAAAATGTCAACAAATTCAGATACAATCCTTACATATTTTTCGTTAGATCAGGATTCCCATAGCCCTTAGAACGAAACACAAATACCCCTCCATGGCCGATGAAGCCTTCTACAGCCTATCCTCACTCATTTCATCTCCTACTACCCTCCCCCACTACTCTCCAGCCACCTGGTCTTATTTGTTTTCCCATAACATGCTGAGTTATTTTATTCTATTTTATTTTGATTATGTATTTATTTCTCTATTTTATCTCTACACACACTGCTCCCTCTATCTGACATACTCTCAATTCGATCTTCATGGCTTGGCTCAAATATTATTTCCTCAGAAACCTTCCTTGAGAATCTTCCCTTAAGACCTTCCCTAACCTTTTTACTGATTAGCACCTCACCCTGACCTTTTTTCTTCCTAGCACTTATCTTTATTTGAAAATTCCTGTCTCTTTGTTGACTTGTTTGTTGTCCATCTTCTGCTGCTAAAATATAAAAAATATGGAAGCATGAACCTCACTTCTCTTCCCCATTGTTGTGTTTCCTGTGCCTCTGACGGTGGGTGCCACCTATTTGCTGAATAAGAGGAAGTTTAGGAAAAAATCCTTGATTGAGAACTCTGTTCACAAGGCCTCTGGTTATTGGAGCATTGTTCTCTTCTCCTTTTTTCAGGTCCTTCCAGTTTAAGTCACTCAGTTCTTAGCTATTTTCCCAGGTTTGGGAATCCCATCTCACTCCAATTCAGTTGCTTCTGTCCCCAACCTTTGCTCATTTCCTTGGCACAAGCCCTGTGACATACTTTAACACTCCCTCTGCCGATTCTCCCAGCCAGACCCACATGGACCAACTTAATTTCTCACCATGGCTTCTAATGCTCCCAGCTATGGGATGATAGAAAAAAAGCCTGGATTTGAGTCTGAGTCTCACGCCACTCTGTGATCTTTAGGCAAATCATTTAAAACATGAAACCATTCTGCAGGAATGTTCTCTGAGAGCCAGAAGGTGCGGTGGAAGAGAGAGTAGAAAGGAGGTTCCCAGGTGTTTGACCTGTATAAACAGAGCTTTATTTACGGAAGTGGAGGTAAATGCTGGAGCGGAGGCCTAACTGGGGAGGAAGGGTACAGCTTCATGTGGGAGGTGTTAATTTTGAAACACCAATTAAACCTATAAACTTAGAGGACATGAAGGCAGCTGCTATGTAAGTCTCGATATTAGGAGAGAGGTCTGGGTGAGAGGTACAATTTTAGAATCTTTAACATACTGGAAGTATTTAATGCCTCAAGACTGAATGAGATAACCTACTGTCACCTATAGCATCAAAATGAGAGAAGGAAGGAAGGAAGGAAGGAAGGAAGGAAGGAAGGAAGGAAGGAAGGAAAGAAGGAAGATAGCCTAAAGTCTGAGAGCTGGGGCTGCAAATATTCAGAAGTTAGTGCACTGAAGAGCAACAAGGGCCCATGAGGGAGAAGAAAATCCAAGAGAATGTAAAGAAATGATAAGTTTCCTCTAAAATTCATTTCATATATAACAACTTTAAAATATTTACTAAGTATATAATCAGTTCAGGTCATTTCAGGTTAACCAAAAGAATCAAACCTGTCATGAATCCTGCCTTCGAGGTCATGGCAGCCCAGTAGATGATTAGGTGTCTACAAATTATTCACAAGCAAGGTAAAAAAGTGATATATGGGTCACAAATAAAAACATTAAGATTTAAAAAGTGTGGTTACTAAATGCAATGTAGTATCCTGGGTTGGATCCTGAAACAGAAAAGGATGTTAGTGGAAAAAACAGTGAAATCTGAATTAAGTCTAGAATTTAGTTAATAGTATTACATATATCTACCCTTGTTAATTTCTCAGTTTGAAAAAAATGTGCCATCGCGATTTAAGAGTTAATCGTCAGTGACGCTGAGTGAGAGACATACAGGTATTCTCTGTAACATCGTTGCAATTTTTCTGAAAACCTAAAGTCATTTAAAAAAAAAAAACTTTCTTAAAGAGTGCAAACACATGGATAAGAAAGACCCAGACAGAGGAAGCCTACTCTGGGAAAGCCTCATGGATCAGTGTAGTTTGTACTGACTGGAGAGCTAAGGCAAAACTAAAGAGGGGGTATATTCTAAGCAGAGTGAAAACACTGACAAAGGCAAAGAGGTACAGTTCTGACTAACCAGCAACTATCACACAGCAATAGCTCTTCCACTAAGTGGCTCAGAGTGTACTTTAGAACCATTTCCCTGCCAGACTCAGAAGTGGGGGACCAATCACTACATTTAGGTTTCGCCTCATGTCCCAGGCTTCTTGTCTATCATCCAACCCAGTTCCCTCAGAAACTATCTGTCCCCATCTAGTGGCTCTTGTTTTCTTCCCTAACCCATGATGGGGACATTTAACAGTGTAGAGCTGCTCTGACCAAGCTCTTTTGGCATGGGACTATTTTGGCATCACCTTACTCATGTTACAGTTTCAATTCAGATGCCCCTTTAAAAAAAAAAAAAAGATTTCCTTCTTCCTTCCTTCCTTCCTTCCCCTACTCCTTCCTTCCTTCCTTCCTTCCTTCTTTCCTTCCTTCCTTCCTTCCTTCCTCAGGGACTCTTGAGCATTTTGTTGGAGGAGCTGCTTAGTATTTACTCTTTCGTCCTTGAAATACAGCAGGGCCTGAGTAAAGACACAGTGTTCCAGGGGTGAGGCACTCAGGGTCTGTGCTCACGATTCTGTTACTGTTTGTGTAAGGTGTGACCATAATCCTCTTCTTTGGCTTTTCTGAATAGCTTCTTTACCATGCTAGTAACTTAACTATTGTGTTGTCAACATGGAAGGAAGTGAAGTAATGTCACTCAGGACCTGGAATAAAAGACGTGCCTAATGACAGTGGCATTATGCTCAATAAGACATTTCTTCCTAAGAGGAGAAGCTGTGTCTTAGTCATCTTGGAAACCCCCATAACACAATGCCTAATGCCTGTCAAGTTGAATACTCTTAGGAAAACATAAGAGCCTGTTGAGATATCTTTCAATCACACTTGAGAATTGTACTATATTGCTAGTCGCAGTATATAGAAATTGTAATGCTTTGTATGGTAGCTGTCTTAGCATTAAAGGGCTCTCATTGCATGAATTTTACATAAAGAAACTAAAGATCAAAGGGGTTAAATGATTTGTTCAAGAGTTAACCAAAAGCTGGCTAGCAGCCCTGTTACTCTTATATTTCCTATTTCACAGGGGGTAAGCCAACATATATTAAATATCTATTCTATGTCAGGTGCTATCATGGGTCCTTCCAAATAAATATTTTTAAGTCGTGGGGTGCCTGGGTGGCTTGGTCAGTTAAACTCTTGGTTTTGGCTTGGGTCATGATCTCGGGGTCATGGAATTGAGCTGGTGGTGGTGCACTCTGCACTCTCACCGGGTGCAGAGTCTGCTCTAGATTCTTTCCCCCTCTCCCTCCTCCTGGTCATGGGTGCGTGTGCGCTCTCTCTTTATAAGATAAATACATAAAGTCTTTTAAAAAACATCTTTTTAAAGATTTAAAATCAGCACAAAGAGAGAATTCTTCAGTCTGATTCTGGTATTTGGATGCTACTTCCTGCATTTCACCAATTTCAGCCCTGACTACTGAATTGTATTTCGACTACGAGCAGTTAGAGTTGAATGCCTTGGTCTTAGAATGGATAGTGACCCTAAATTTTAGTTTGCTGTCTAATCTAATTAAGTTCCTAGAGTCATGTGACAAGTTTCAAATGCCGTAATTCTTTCTTTTCTTCATACCTGCTTTCTCTGCTTTTCTATGACCGAGAAACTCAACATAAGATAACTCCTGTCACTGGGATACCTGGTCAGCTCCATCAGTTAGGTGCCTGACTCTTGGTTTGGGCTCAGGTCATGATCTCATGGGCTGTGGGATTGAGCCCCACTTTGGGTTCCATGCTCAGTGGGGAGTCTTCTTGAAAGATTCTTTTCCTTTGCCCCTAACCCTCCTCAAGTAAATAAACAAATTTAAAAAAAAAAATTCTTCCTTCTGCCCCTCCCCCCTCTCAAATAAATAAATAAAATCTTTTAAAAATCATTTATTTATTTAAAAGAGAGAAAGAGCATGTGTGAGAAAGCTGAGCATGGAGCCTGATGTGGGACTTCATCGCAGGACCCTGAGATCATGACCTGAGCTGAAGGCAGATGCTTAACCAACTAAGCCACCCAGGTGCCCCAATAAATAAATAAATCTTAAGAAAAGAAAAATATATAATTTATGTCACATTCAATGAATAATGTCATTCAGGTCAAAAACATTGCTTCTTTCTAGGTGAAAGTTGTACCTAATTCAGATAAGATATAGTGTCACTATATATGATGTGTGGCAATCTATGATAAAGGAACAGCACATCTCCCTAGTCCTTTCAATGCAACATTGTGTGATTCTCTGCTTCATTTCTACAATTAGAGGTAGAAATGTGTCATACAGATATTTATCATACCATATATATATATATATATATATATATATGCTTGTCATACATACCACCTTATATGTAAGTTGACCATACTGAGTTTCATCTTATCTGTGAACATTAAAAAACACTTTAAAAACTGGACATATTAGTTACAGTATTGACATCATCAAAATGAGTCTGTATTGTTTCTATCATATTTAAAAATTAATAATATTTTATAAAACCCTGTATTTCTATTTAGACTCAATATGAAAGAGTACTTAGAGTTGAAACAGAGTAAAAATATAAATTCAGTGGGAAGCTATGATGTAAATGGTTTCTGATAAAGCTTTATAGAACTTAGGGCTTGTCCTTTGTATTCATCAGATTAACTGTTAATATATAATAATTTAATAATTATTTTTTCCCTTTTTATATTTTAAGAAGCACAGAAATGGTTTGGAGCCTGGATCTCTTCTTCAGTTGAGCAGAATATTGTTGCATGCCCAAGTTACTCCACTTGATAAAGGTTAAGATCTATTTGTTCAATAATTTCTCCTTCCTTCTGAAAAATTATGAATTTTTTCAATGAATTTGATTATTAATATTTGTTTTACACATGCTAATTTTCTGTTTGCCTACAACCATGCCTTTTGTTTGGCCTACTGGGTCCTCATAGGGATGTTAGGGTAGATAGATGGATAGAGATTTTTATTGAAACTTGAGGCTTTCTAAGTTTCTTGAGAATGCCCTTTATTACTCTTCTGCATAACAATGTTATCCTTTGAGCTGTGGGAAGCTTACAGAAGAAATAACTAAGGATATGAATAGAATAAGAAAACATTGTTTTTTAAAACCAATATTTAAAATGCATGAATGTCTTCTATTGAATTATGTCACATATATTTGGTGTCCCAATATATCATAATTTCTTTTTTTTAGGTGATTTATTTATTAATTTGACACACAGAGAGAGACAGTGAGAGAGGCAACACAAGCAAGGGGAGTGGGAGAGGGAGAAACAGGCTTCCCGCTCAGCAGGGAGCCCCAAGCAGGGTTCATTCTCAGGATCCTGGGATGTGACCTGAGCCTAAGGCAGAGGCTTAATGACTAAGCCACCCAGGCACTCCACCCAAAATATATCATAATATCAAAGCAATTGCTTTACTGTATTTCTTTCATAATTTGCCTACATGCAATGGTCTGCCTAACTTTTTGCTCCTATAATGGTATGGGAGAAGTTCCTTAAATTCTGTGTTTCCCACAAAGATTTCTTTTACAGAATTGCTCCTTAAAAAGAAGCTACCTTCAATAAGCAACCAATTAAATTCCCCATTAGGTCAAGACGCATGGAAATGCTCCCTCCCCTGGCTGACTCCTGCCTATCCTTTCTTTACACATTTTGTTGTTTTTCATAAACATCTTCCCAAAACTATGCAGGCTTGCCAGGAGAAGACCTGATTCTGTTCTGTTTAGTACAAACTCTCAGTTAGCAAATTCCTTCTAGTCTTATTCTAAGAATGAAATTCCATGTATCTTCATTAAGTTGTTTTATATTAATCCCTTCACTCACTGATTCGGTTTTTTTTTCCAAGATTTTATTTATTTATTTGACAGAGAGAGAGGATCACAAATAGGCAGAAAGGCAGGCAGAGAGAGAGGAGGAACTAGGCTCCTTGCTGAGCAGAGAGCCCCATGTGGGACTCGATCCCAGGACCCTGAGATCATGAGCTGAGCCGAAGGTAGAGTCTTAACCCACTGAGTCACTCAGGCACCCCAATTCGTTTATTTTTCCAGCAAATTTTTATTATCTGACTGAAATGTGCCAACCACAATATTTTAATCTAGACATGAAATAGGGATTGGAGAATTTTCCAGCCTTCATGGACTAATGGTGATACAAGTTTAGAAAAAATCAAAATATAATATATGATAGATAAAGGTGCTAACTGTTATGTAAGTACAGAGGAGGAAGTAAGAAACTGTATTTTGGGTGAACCAGGAGAAGCTTCCCAGAAAAGTTGGGTCATAAAAATTGTGTAGGTGCCCATCAGGTGGCGAGGAAGGGCAGGAGAGGAATGGAATAGCAGCCAGCCAAGAGAAGAATCTAGACATTTTCTCAAAGAAGTTATACAAATGGCCTATAGGTACCTCAAAGAGAGGCTCAACATTACTAATCATCAGGGAAATGCAAACCAAACCACAATGACATATCACCTCATGCCTGTTAGAACGGCTGTTACCAAATAGACCAGAAATAAGTGTTGGCTAGGACATGGAGGCAAGGGAATTCTTGTGCACCGATGGCAGCAATATAAATTGGTGCAGCCACTATGGTTTTCCAAGATGGAGTTTCTTCAAATAATCAGAAATAGAACTACCAGATAATCCACTAATCCCACTTTTGGGTATACATTGCAAAGAAATAAAAACACTATTTCAAAGAGATATCTGTATTTCCATGTTCATTGCAACATTGTTCACAGTAGTCAAGAAATGGAAACAATGTACGTGCATATCAGTGGATGAATGGATAAAAAAGTTGTGGTATGTATACACAATGGAATATCATTCAGCCATAAAAAGAAGGAAATCTTCCCGTTTGTGACAACATGGATGGGCCTTGAGGGAATTATGCTAAATGAAATGTCAGACAGAGAAAGACAAAAAATGTATGTTTTCACTTACATGTGGGATCTAAAAAACCTGAAATAATAGAAGTACAGAATGAAATGGCAATTGCCATGTGTTGGGGCAGGGTGGAGGAAGTGGGGACTTATGAGTCAAAGGTTACAAACTCGTAGCCATAAAATAAGTTTGGGGGCTCTAAATGCACAGAGTGGTGCCTGCCATGAACTATACTGCACTATATATTTGAAAGATGCAGAGAGAACAGACCTTAAATATCACCACACACACACTGAACAGTAATTATGGGAGGGAATGGAGGTTTAACTAACCTACTGTGGTTATCATTTTATAATATATACATGTATCAGATCATCACATTGTACACCTTAAACTTACGTATATGTCAGTGATATCTCAATAAAGTTGGAAAGAAAAAAAAAGTGTCTAGGAAAATAGAATTCAACCAGATACTAAAAGGTCTATATCCCAATCATCTTGAAAACATGGGGGATTCCTAAAAGGTTTTCAAGTACAGATTGAAATAAATACACTTAACATCATAATTGGCTCTACATAATATATATTGTTTTCCCTTTTCTGATATAGAATGTTTGTATGTTTTTCTTCAATTTGGCTATTGTTATCTTTAGATATGACTTTGTTGATGTTAGAAGTCTTAGCAGCCAAAAATGGTCCAGAACCTTTTCTTATTTAATTAACTGTTCCCCTCCAAGTGCCTAGTAAGTACTCAGAAAATTCTGCATGGTGACTGGAAAGCATTCCCTTCTTAGAAAAGAGTTTGGTTTGGGAGCCATCAAGATGCCGCTCATCTTTATGCTTATTAAATGTCACTTTGACCTTGGTAACATTTCAATGTTTTATTCATTATTTAGTTCATGAGCTTGATATGGTCTCCATTCTTGTTTAGGTCCTGCTGTAAGGAATTGAATCATAAAAGGAAAGCAGAAAGCCCTCTGCAGCCTATAGAACACAGAAATCAGTCTGGGGAAAAATATGTTTAGGAAATAGTGACTTTGTAAAACATAATTTAGCAAATCAAAAGAAAAATAGTAGACCTTAATATATAGCCTTCAATGGGGGAACAGAACTCAAATCTACCCTTCCACCACAAACAGCTGAAACAATGGACAAAATAACATGAAACGACTGTATCTAGATGTTTGGCAATAGGCACTGCATATCTGTGATCTCTGATAAGTGTTTTTTTGATCATACCCAGAGAAAGCCTTCTTTCCCGCAGGCAGGAGACTAATTCATTGCCAAGGCTGAGGGCTGCTCCTGACCCTTCCCCAATGGGAAAGTCTATCTAGGAAATTTTTTGTGAGTACCCCGGAGCACCTCCTCCAACCTTGACAAGGGGGCTGAGATGTAGCCCCACCTGCTGTAGAGTCTTCAGCCCCATTTAACCAGAAGGACTGGTGTAAACGTCTAGAAGCTGTGAGTTCAGTGGTGCTCTAGCCAAAAGAAAGGTACAAAGAGCCCAAAGTTTGCAAAGCAAAACCAATGGCCCTGTTTGGCCAGGGAACTTGCATTGTAGGTGGGATTGAGTTAAGACAACAAACAGGGAGCTTTACTGGTTTTAGAGCTTCTTCTCCCACTGCACCTGAGCAGGAACTCTAACTTGTAGATCCATTTACTACTGAATACAGCCTTCGACCTGTCCAGCCAGGGAACTTAACCAATCCATGGGAAGCTGCATAACCCAGTCAACAGCCCTATATTCAGTGGCCCTTGAACAGAGAGCACAACCCGTGGCCTCCCTTGTCTACAGATCAGTACCAGAGGCCTCACGCAACCAGGGAATTCAGGGCACACTCAGGTCTGATTCAGGCCACCACCAAACAAGGAGCTGTGTTAGAGCCTGGACCCTGGCCTGCTGCCTTGCCTATCCCATATGGCAGTGAAGATAACTCATAGTCCTAGCCACTGCTGAAATACCGTCTATTTAATTTTTTGTACAAATTGTCCCATGTTTGGCCATTGGGATTTCCTTCAAATTGAGTCCTGTATCATTTTGACATATTCCCATCATTTTGGAGTGCCTCCTTATTTTCTGGTACCACAGAATATTCCAGATTTATCTTGAAAAATTATTTTTTTTTTTTGTCTCAGTCTTGGAATCAACCATTTCTCTATGGAGCTCTGGTTTCTTTTATTAAGGATTAGTTTAACGTTTAGTGAATGAAAACGAGAGCTCATATTCCAACACTTTAAGTCAAGCCTAAAATATTAGTCTAGGAAACACTGTGAGTTGTAGATCATAGTAGAAAGACAAGAAAAGACATGTGAAAGCGTGGGTTTTCATCAAGTGATCGGCTCTAAAACAAAAATGCTGTTGGCTTTCAGTTTTACCAGCTGAAACATATCTCGGTATTTTAGACACTATTAAACTTTTACTGGAGTCAGAAAGTGATGATGGAGGGTGGTGTTAAACTGCCCTGTGGGATCTTGCTGGGCTGCACAGAGCTTCAGACATGGGTCATAAACAGGACCATAGAGCTAATGTTTGAGTCATTATAAAACTCTGGGCTTGGAGCATCATGCACAGGAACTGAGTTCAGAGTCAATGCATGAGCCACCTTTCCCTCCAAATGACTTGGTAGTAAGGGAATTGCTCACAATGCCCCGCTGAGCTCTGGCTGAAGTTCAACCACCGCTCTGAGGGAATCCAAAAGAGATCGTCAGTGTCTTTTGCACTGAGAAATGGAATTGCAACACTAGAAGACTTTTTCCATTGGGATTTCTGTGAAAAGGGACGTTCAGTCACAATTTTAAAGAAATGACTACCATTTGGCCCCTTTCACTGGTAAACTCAGTTTTCAGAATGACTCTCCTGATTTTTTAATCAAACTTCAAACATCATTTCATATCTTTTCAACACAAGAGTGAACATTGATATGATTAGCATGTAACCGGAATCATAATGCTTGCCTAGTGCCCAAATCCTGAAGCTACCTAGGTAAAATTCTAGGCTTTTTTACAAAAATTTTAAAAACCCTCAGAAAGTGTACACATTTTCCCATCCAAATTGGCATAAAGAGAGAGAAAGGAAGAGAGAGGGCACAGTCTTGACCTTTTTTTCAGGAGTACACTGTATTGATTTTTACATTTCTTTATCTCTTCTCTAGTCTGTGTGGGTTTTTTTCAACACTTTGATTAAAAAAAAAAAAAGAACTGGAAAGAATCTCCTCTCCTTCTGTCCCAGTCCACTTGGAGTTAAGCTAGACTTTCTGAGGATAAAGAACTCACCAGGCCCTTGAATCATGCTGATGGTAAGTCCTTTTTCAAGTGGGAAAGCCTAGAAATCTATCAGGGGGATGAGAAGATGTTAATATGGGTCCCTTCCTGGGTTTTTCCTCCCTGTAGCATGTCATTTCTACCTTAATAAAGTAGTCATGTGAGCTGTGCTTCTCATTCCACCCTAGAAGCTGGCCTTGAATTGCCTCGAGAAGTCAGGCAGCGGAGGAGTTCCCTCTCTGGAATGTTGAGTAAGTACATTTTTACCTGATACTGTAACCCTGTGTTCATCCTTGGCTCTGAAAGCTTCTCCTCCCACACGGTCTGCAAATCAACTTATCCTCATCCCACTGTGCCTGTTTATTCCACTGCTTCATCTGATGATTGTTTGTAACGGTAACATCTGCTGCTTATCTGCCTTCCAGGAGGTTGTAGGGACGACAGAGGTAATATGTGTTCAAATGAGAGGAAGGCTTTTCAGTGGCACCCTTTGCAGAGGGCTTAGTGTCGCCCAACATATTATTTTCCCAGAACGCCTCAGATTGAATCATGGAAGATGTCCTTTTACATATAGGAAAACAAAATTCCCGAAGACTGAGGAGACAGTGGAGACACAATTGAAGATGAAAATAATTCAAATTTAGAACTCAAATTTCCAGATTCTAAGACCTATGTTTAAAACACCACTGTCTCTCTCCTCCATGGAACATGCAAAAAAGTTGTATTAACATGCGCAAGAGCCAACTTCAGAGTTACACAAAACTGTGGTTTTCTAGACTCTAGAAGACAGACAGACTGTCTTCTCACAGCAGAATGCATTTAACTAACAAGAAGACTAGGTCACCCATTTAAAAATAAATTTATACCCACTGACTTTACATTCATTTTAGAACCTAGTTCCAAGCATGGTTATAAAATTTTGTATACGATATTTATTTCTTTCTGACCTAAAAGGTAATACAGGATCAATGTAGGCTTCTTTGAAAACACAGAAAAATGTAATATAAAAATGTGAAATGTAATGTAAATGTAATATAAAAACATAAACATCAGGGTTAAAGATTATAATTTTGGGTTAATAAAGTCCACTTTCTGTCCATATTAATGTACTTAAATTTTGGAACTCCTGGGTGGCTCAGTTGGTTAAGCATCCAGCTCCTGATTTCAGCTCAGGTCATAATCTCAAGGTTGTGAGACGGGGCCCTGCGTTGAGCTCCATTCTGGGCCTGGAGCCTGCTTAAGATTCTCTCTATCCCCCCCCCTCTCTCTTCATAAATAAATAAATAAATAAATGCACAAAAAAATAAATAAATTAGTTATGTTTTTATTTTTTGCCTTTGTATTTAGATATGATTGACATATAACATGTCAGTTTCAGGTATTCAGCACGATGACAGGTATATATACTGTGAAATGATCATCACAGTAAGTCTAGTGAACATTCAACACCATGCATAGTTATACTTTTTTGTGTGTGATGAGCACTTTTGAGATCTACTGTCTTACCACTTTCAAATATACAATGCATTATTGTTAACTCTAGTAGTCACTATGCTGTATGTTATATCCCCATGACTTAGCTATTTTATAACCTGAAGTTTGTACCTTTGATCGCCTTCCCCATTTCACCCATCCTCTGCCTCTAACATGACAACCAGCAATGTGTTCTCTGTATATGTGAGTTCAGCTTTTTGTTTTTCAATTTTAGGGATTTTTTTTAGATTCCACATGTAAGTGATACCATCAGGTATTTGTCTTTCTCTGTCTGGCTTATTTCTCTTAGCATAGTTTCCTCAAGGTCCATCCATTTTGTCACAAATGGCAGGATTGCCTTCTTATTTATGGCCAAATAATATTCCATTATATAGATACACTACAGCTTCTTTATCTGTCCATCCATTGATGAACACTTAAGTTGTTTCTATGTCTTGGCTATTGTAAATAATGCTGCAATCAACATGGAGTATAGAAATCTTTTCAGGTTCGTGTTTTCATTTCCTCCAGTTAAATATCCAGTAGTAGAATTACCGGATCATATGATATCTCTATTTTTTTTTAAGATTTTATTTATTTATTTGACAGACAGAGATCACAAGGAGGCAGAGAGGCAGGCAGAGAGAGAGAGGAGGAGGAAGCAGGCTCCCTGCTGAGCAGAGAGCCCAATGCAGGGCTCAATCCCAGGACCCTGGGATCATGATCTAAGCCAAAGGCAGAGCCTTTAACCCACTGAGCCACTCAGACGCCCCTGATATCTCTATTTTTAATTTTTTGAGGAACTTTCATACTGTTTTCCATTGTAGCTGTACCAATTTAATTCTCACTAACAAAGCACAAAGACTCCATTTCCTCTACATCTTTGCCAATATTTATTTCTTGTCTAATGTGTTTTTATGTCATATAATTACATTTATAATTATATAAATTACGTATATATGACACACAATGGCATATAGTATATTTAATTTTATTATATCACTATATCTATTAATATTTATTAATAATGTTAATGTTTCATATTAATAAATCCATCATTAAAATATTAGATGGTTCCGACTTGTTTGGAAAACTCCCTCTTACACTCATCATGAAACTTTTCCTGTGAACTTATACAACCTGAGTTTTAATGACTGTTAAGTAATTCTACTGGATGACTAGCCATAATTTATGTAAATATTATATAATAATTGCATCAATAACATTGTTGGGACATGAAGGAGTTCTTTCTTATGTTTTTAACACATATAGGTGAAATACAGATGTATTAAAATTTCAAAGTTTTTTTTTAAAGATTTTATTTATTTATTTGACAGAGAGAGATCACAAGTAGGCAGAGAAAGAGAGAGGAGCAGGCTCCTTACTGAGCAGAGAGCCCAATGTGGGGCTCAATCCCAGGACCTTGAGATCATGACCTGAGCTGAAGGGAGAGGCTTAACCCACTGAGCCACCCACCTGCCTCACAGTTTCAAAGTTTTTATCACACATTGCTATGCTGCCTCTAGAAGTAGGCGAGTTATACTCTTTAAGCATGTCTATTTCCCTGTCTCTTTGTTGCAATCATTAGGATTCCATCTGGTTACAGGAAACAGAAAAACCTACCACAGAGGTTTAAAAAGATGTCTCTTTGTCTCAGGCCACAAAAAACGAAAACAAAAACAAGGGTCAGGGCCCACCTGATACAGGTGCTCAACATCACCAGGGAGCCCGTCTTCTGATTTTCAGCTTTGCAAAGTAGCATTTGGTTTGCACTCTCTGTGTTGCAAATTCACTGTCCCACACTTGCCAGTACTTGTGTTAGCATCGCTGGTCTAAAGTAGCAGGAAAGTCCCCAAACTGTATTCTTGTGAGGCTTCATCATTTGTTTGGAAAGGCCCTTCCTGGGGATGTCTACCTACTGGGCATAGTAGCACACCCTTATAACCAGGGAACCTGGGGGTGGTTATTTTAGCCTTTCAGATTCTATCGTAGGGAAAGGCAGAAGGAAGGGCTTTGAATGTCTTTGGGGCAGTCATCCACAGAGCTTGCAGTTAAAACAAAACAAAACAAAGCAAAATGTAATGCTAAAATTGCCCCAGAACACATGGACCGAAATACATTCTCACCAATGATGTTGGAGAGTGTCAGCCGCCCTCTGTCCAGAGGGCCTAGACTTTGGTATTATTAATTAAAAAACTATTATCAAATGTATGTCCTTTACCATTAACAACGTTTTTTTGCCTAGTTATATTTTTTGGCTATATTTCTAACTGGGTGTCTGTATACATTTCTTGTTTATATTATATGTACAATTTTGTATTCTCTTTTTCACTCACTATTATTTTACATGCATTTTCCTATACCATTGTATGTTTTAAAAATTGACTCTAAATACCTACCTAATATTACATCATATGACTATATGATCATTTTATTTTTGCCCTCCTCCAATATTCCCTAACTTTTTGCTCTCTTGAATAATTCTGTTTTAAATAGCTTTGTGTGTAATTTTTCTCTCCATCTTAGATTATTTGGGGCCTATGAATGTCAACTTCTGTCTACTTTGATGTTGTGGTCTAGTACCTTTTTAAAATTTTTTAAGGTTTTTTAAAAAACCATTTTTAACTGATATTGTTATTCTGGAATAATTTTAGACTTTTAGGATTGTCATAAAGCTAGCACAGAAGGTTTCCATAACCCTGTGCCCAGTTTTTCCAGTTGTTAACACCTATCAGTATCATATGTTTGTTACAACTAATAAGTATTGATATATTGTTATTCACTAAAGCACATACTTTATTGAGATATCCTTAGATTTTACCTGTTGTCCTTTTTCTGCTCCAGATTCCCATCTAGGTTATCATTTAGCCATTATGTATCCCTAGGATCCTCTAGATGGTGGCAGTTTCTCAGCCTTCTCTTGTTTTTGATGACCTTGACGGTTTTGAGGAATACTAGTCAGGTATTTTGTTGAATCTTATTTAATTCATACTGTTTTCGTTATCACTAGACAAAAGTTATTAATAATTTGGGGGAGGAAGAACACAGAGGTAGAATACCATTCTATCACACCATATCAAGGGTACATGTTGTCAACAGACTTATCACTAATGCTGTTAAGCTTGATCACTTGGTGGAAGTAGTGTTCTTAACATTTCTGCACCATGAGGTTATTCTTTCCTCCCCTTTCCATACTATTATTTGGAAGGAATTCCCTATGAGTAGCCCATACTTAATGGGTGGAAGTTATCCTCTACTTCCTTGAGGGGGCAGTCTCTATACAAACTATTTGGAAATGTTCTTCACAGGTTAGTTATTTATTCAATCCTTTATTTATGTCACTATGAACTCATAGATATTTGTTATAGACTTTGGGCTATAATTCAGTTCTACATTATATCTCTTCCTGTTCAAATTGTTTCAGCTTTGGCCATTGAAAGCTCATCTATTGACTGCTATGTTCCTTTCACATACTTTCATCTTTGGTTTTGGTGGTAGTGGTGATGGTGTTTGAGGGTTTGTTTGTTTGTTATTTTGATCTTTTGTTTTGTTTTTAGTACTTTTTTACTTCATGACACTACAAAATGCTCCAGGTTCATTTTGTGTATTTCGTGCCCCAGTTCTAGAATCAGCCATTGCTCCATGGAGCCTGGTTCCTTTCATTGGAGAATAGTAGTAAGAACCAAGATCTGGACACTGGTTTATTTAGTATTTATATCCTGCGGTCATGGGTATATTTTCTCCAATTTTAATTTGATTGTAATTAAATATATATATTAGTTATGTACTATGTATATTACATCTTCAATTTAAGCCTATTCTTTGTGTCCTGTTCTTGGTAGAAATAAAGCATCTGTATTTCTTTTAATATTAATGTGAGTAAAGGAGATGCATGGGTATTTGCTTGATGGGCAGGTGCCTTTTCACCATTCTTGAGGTTACCTGAAATTCTCAACCTCAGTCGTGGTCACCCTTTCCAAGCTCTGTGAACATGCACAGAAGGAATGAGAAGGCCCACTCTATCATTTTGCATCACCTCGGCAAACTCAGGCATGAAAAGTTGCTTCTACTCTACTTTATCTGTCTTTTTATTTCCCACTAAGTAGCCCAAAGATCCTGCTTCTGAAAAATAAATTTTATAGAGCGAAGTGGTAATAGAGGAAAATATATCCTGATTTGAAGCTCCATTTTGCAACCTTCTTTTTTAACACCATTTTTGTGAAATGAAAAAAGAAAAAGAGCAGATGTCAGAAACATGAGGAGCCCTATTCATTTTTATGCAGGCATTGTAGACATTGTAGAGTGACAGAGCTCGTTGGCATTAGAGCTAAAATAAGAATGGAGAAGTAATGCAATGGGGAATCCATCAATTACATTAACAGCAAATGGCACACTAATCATTTATCTATTATCACACAAATAAGTGTATCCTCTCTAGACTGCAGAAGCACTTAAATACAAAGGTATCAATAATTATAAATAGAGAATAACTGAAACCATAGTAAGCATTAATTCTAAATTTAAATGAATGGAATATAAGGAAAAACACCTTCTAGATTATATTTATCAACATAGCTTATTTTAGGAAATTGTTATAGGAATTATGGTTCACATTGGTTAAATCCAATTTGGGGAATTGGGTAAAAAAAAAAATATTCAGATTTTTCAAATTAAAAAAGAACAAAAACAAAAACAAAAAACATTCACAGGGTGCCTGGGAGGCTCCTGTTAAGAGTTAAGAGTCTGCTTTTGGCTCAGGTCATGATCCTGATCAGGGTCCTGGAATCAAATCCCACATGAGGCTCTCTGTTGAGCGGGCAATATGCTTCTCTCTCTCCCTCTGTGAACTCATGCTCTCCCTCTCTCTCATTCTCTCTCTCAAATAAATAAATAAATAAAATCTTTTTTAAAAATTCACATTGGATAAAAAAGATTCCTAAATGAATAGAATTTTATATTTACATAAAGAGTGGTTTAAGTATTTCTGAATATTTTTGTTTCATTTTCAAATTTTTCTTACTCAATTTCATGTCCAATAAAAAGAGCTAAAGCAAGTGGTTCACCTCGACCACATTTCCTAATCCTGACTACCGGAGCCTTAAACAAGGAAAGATCACTGTTAAAGACGATCAGTATGATAATTTTGGCCATTTAAATCACAAAATAAAGTGTGGAATTTAACACATACTTAGATAAAGTCAGAAACTGTCCCTAAGTGGTCCTAAATTTTGTTATTCAAAGACTGAATCTCCCCCCCTTTCATTGAGTTATTTATTTAAAAGAGTATTTCATTAGCAGAATGCAGCCAGTGACTCACAGTGAGACAGGGTGATCAGGCAGAAGTCAGACCTGACAGGAAGGCCCACTCTGTCCGTGGGGAAACCCAACTCACGTTCTAAGGCTGACAGCTGGACTCAAGCTCAGGGGCATTCAGTCAGAGAACATTGACCAAGAATACCCTCCATGCCAGGAACCATGAGACCTACTGCGACCGTTATCTTTGTCTAGGGAATCCTTGGCACATGTGTCAGAGGACTGGAGTGAGAGGGCAGATCCATAACACAAAATAAGAGTCTCTGTGGGTCTTGACCACAAGAGCCCCAGGTGTCTCTGGGGAAACAAGGCCTTAACTAGTGGACTAGATTTCAGGGACAGGATTCCAATATCCTATAGCAGATTGGCCCAGAAAAATAACAAGTTCCTGGTTTCCTGAAGAGAACCAGGCAGGTGACTGAACAAAGATCTTGAATGGGATTAAGGCAGAAGCCCAATTCAGAATCACGGGCACATAGCAAGGGTTGGGTTTGGGACTAAGACCGCTTTTGGGGAATATGGCACTGAAGGGACATGAGTCCCTTGAGTCCATGAGTCCACTGTAATTCGGGCATGAGTGTAGAAGTCAAAGGTCAACAAGAGACACTTTATTTCTAAATCAAGTAAAAGGAAAAGGGTCTTGGTCTCAGAAAATCTATTTTTGGAACAATGCACCATGGAAAGTCTATACTTCAGGACTGAATTGCTACCTCAGCAGTAGATTTTGGTATGAGCTGAACTTAATAAAGATGGGAATCGAAAGTTTCTGCCTACAGGATTGGAAGAGCCTCGGGCAGGGACCAGACTGTGGGGATCTGGGCAGTACAGAGGCTCAAATCAGCAGCCCTGACAACTAACAGTGCTGTGATATCCTGGATAGAATCCCAGGACAGAAGGAGGCCACTAGGTAAAAACGAAGGATATCTGAATAAAGTATAAACTTCAGTTCATTCGAACGTAGCAATTGCATACTATGCATACAATTGCATACAAATGTATCATCCACTGTGAGATGGTAACAATAGGAAAATCTGGGTACAGGGTACCCAGCAATCCTCTGCCCTACCCTAGAAACTTTTCTATAAAACTAAAACTACTCAAAAATAAAATCTTGGTTAAGAAAATTAGACTTCTTATCAGTTTTCTCTTCTTTTTCCTCTTTCTCTTGTAAACACTTTTCCTCGTTCAGTGAGAAAACAGCAATTCTAATTTATTTGATCTGAGTGTTTTTGTTATTATACAACTCTAAATGTCTTCCAGTGATATGACATTTCTGCATATATTTTGTGTATATCATACACGAAAACGGACCCATTTGCTTACATACCACTCTCTCTGTATTAAGAATGAAGAACAACATATACTATGGCTTCGAATACAGTAACTAATTTGAAAACATACTTCTTATCAATTTGGAAAAGCACATTTTAAAAACAGTATCATCAAAAAAAAGAATCAACTTACTCTTGTCAATAAAAATTAGTTTTCAGATGAAAACTTGAAATCATTCTAAATTTAATTTACTCCCTCATTTCTTTTCTTCGTCCCTCTTTTTCCTTTTTCTCTGCCCTCTCTCCTTCTGTTCTTTCTTTCCATCATTCCCATTTCCTTTATTTTTTGTTTTAATAGGTCTGAAGTTCTTACTGAGTTCTTACTGAAGTTCTTCTTTGGATTCTTCCACATTCCAACATTATTTAGCTCCCTGTGAATAAGTAACCTGGCTATGTGTATATATACATAAACATATACATCCGACAATATTTTCTGAAAACTTTCAATTATATTTGATAACTGTAGATATCTAGTTCAATCCCAACTTTTAATAAAGCACTTGAGGTTTAGGGTTTGAGAAGGCTTCCCAGGATGGGCTATGCTATTCCATATGTTAAGAAAGAGCACCACTGGGCCTAAATCCAGTAGTCTACCTTGGCCAGATGCCATTTTACTGCAGTGTTGCCTTCACTCTATAAAAATTACTTTGTTTGCAGAGTTACTCTTGAAATTTCCCTTCCTATAAAAAGAAAAAAATTTGTGCCAATAACTATTTGTCTGGACTTTATCATCTATTGTTCCAGCAGGATGTTGTGAATCCTTTTACAGCCGAACTTTATTATCTCTTAAAAAGGCGATGCTGGGAAAAATTCATGATTCTCTTACTTAAATGAAAATGCCAGCTGGTTAATAATTTATAAAATAATTTTACTACCATATGGATCCCCCCCTCAACATCTAATCCCATTTTGCAAGTACGTCTATGTGCTAAAATTTTAATAGTGTAAACAGTGGTGCTGTTTTTTAAAATCGTCTCTCTGAAGAGTTATAAAGCCGTAAAGGAAATGAAATTTGTTAGCCTTGAAGGAGATGCTGTAAGAATATACAGTTACTTATAGGGACAGGCCTGCTCACTCATATATTCTGGACTGTTTTTATTTTGTGGCTGCAGTCTCTTTGCTGCAGTTTTCTCTAAGGGAATTTCTGCTTCAATCACAAGCGATCTGTGTTCCAAAAGGTCTACCCAAGTTAATTTCTAATATCCTCTCCATTCCCTACAAGCCCATGTCCTGCTACATTAAAGTATCTTTTCACTTCCTTAGAGTATCCGGTCTGCCCACCCAGCTGCTATCTCAGGTGATTTTCTTGATAGCATCTCATCTTACTTGGCTCTCAGTGATGGTTCATGAAGTAACAGAAAACTAGAGATGACTGTAGAATGGCTCAACAGCTCTGATTGTTGCTTTGGTGGGCATGAGTTCCTGATTTTGTTTACTGGGGACCCTGGTATCACACTTGGATTTGGTTTGAGGCTTGGTGACTCTCTGGCATCCCACACTGGTGTTCTGATCACAGGCAGAGCCCTTTGGACTCTCCATCAATCGGCACAGTAGGTACCTAGAGAAATCAGTGGAAGAGGCAGAGTAAAAATCTCTGTGAAACTGTCCAATTCCAGATATTAGGAGTAGCCTAAGTAATTTTCTTCCAAAAGTTCTTCTCTTCAGGCATTTAACTCAGAGCTAGACACAAGTTTACCTTTTAATTCCCATTTATGTCATATACTCTTAATTTTCATTTTTCTTTGCTTTATATTTTCTAATATAATAGCATAGGCATTATTGAAAAAATTATTCAGAAGAAAATAAATGATGAAAAATATCCAACCCGTCTCTCAGAGAAAACCACTGACTACGTTTGGTGGATATCCTTCCAGCTTTTTTACTGTGTTTCTACAAACATGTGTGTAAACATACTACCAAAAATACATCATACAGTGTGTGTGTGTGTGTGCGCGCGTGCGCGCGTGTGCGTGCAACTTGCACTTGCTTTTTTACTCAACAATGTGCATTGGGCATCTTTCTGTATCAATACACACAGTCATCCCATTCTAATAACTGTGTAGTGTGACTCTCCATTATATGGAGGTATCATAATTCATTTGACCAGTCCCTCAATCATGGACATTTGGATTATGTTTGTGTTTTTGCTGAAGGTAACATTGTTATATATATGTCAATGATTACTTGAGGCAATATTCTGCAGGGTCAATTCCTCAAAGAAAAATTACTAGGAAAAAATAAATCAATTTATATTTCTACCAGGAATGTATGAAAATCTCAATTTCCCTATGGTCATACATCATATTGTCACCTTTTCATCCTTTTTAGTCTTTGCCAGCGTTAAGTGAAATTAACTTTATTTAATTATAAGTGAGTTTGAGTAGATTTTTTAAAAATTATGTTTAATGATTATCTGTGGTTGTTTTGTGAATTTTGTGTTCATATTTTTGTGTATTTTCTGTACTGCTGTTTTCCTTTATCTCATAGATTTGTATTAGAATTTAATACATTGACTTTTAAATTTCTCTCCTTTTGTCATTTGTCTTTTATCTGTTTGTATAATACCTTCTGTTCATCTTTTTCTTCATGGTTTTTATCATGATACTATTTAACAAGGTGCCCTCCATATAAACATTATTTTCTCATGGTATGTTCATTATTTTTGTAATATAGTCTAATAAATTAAAGGTCTAGACTTCATTAATCTTTTTAATGTTTTTCTTGATTGATCTTATTTATTCTTTTTCAAATGAAATTTAAAATTAATGTTCAATGTTCTGAAGATGACACATTTATTTTTCAATGTAGTTGCCATAACTTTATTGAAATTTATCATTCATACTTTCTCCCCATGTGGTTATGTTTCTTCTGTATTTCAGTTGCTTTTTATGTTTCATTAAAGATTTTGTGTTTTTCTTGTTCAATTTCTTTCTAGTTATGTTTATTAGTGTTGTTAATAAGTCATCTCTCCCTTTTCATTTTCTGACTTATTATTGATTTTTGGTGTATTATTTTTGAATTGACCATTTTCCTGTACCTATTTTCCATTGGTATTAAATATATCTAATAATTTTCTTTGTTTTGCTCCAAGGAAGTTATATATTTTGGTAAATGATAGTACATTTTTTCCCAGTATAAATACTTTATTTCTTTTTCTTACATTCTTTCATTGATCAGAAGCTCCAAACATTGTTGACTGCTAGTGGTATAGAAGAAAGATTTCTTTAAATTTTGACTTCAATGTTATTACTTTTGATATTTCATTACTCAGTATTGTATTTGCTAAAATTTCTGAAAAATACTCCTTGTCAAGAAAGTATGCTTCTTTCACAGCTCACTAGGATTTTTAATCAGAAGTAATGCTGAAATTTAGAAAATCCCCTTTCAGCATCTTACTAAAGTTAAATTTTCATATTTCTTACATTGAACAATCTTTGTGTTCCTGAATAAATTCGATCAGTCTATTACTTTCTTAATTACTGCAGATTTGATATTTCATAATAGATCATTTCAATTTGTACTTATTAGAGAGATTGGCCTATGATCCTGTGATTTATTTATTAGGTTTATTGTTATGATGTTATGATGATTCTTATGATGACATTTTTCTGGCGACATCTGAATATTGGTAAATGTTCAATGTATGATCGAGACAAATTTCTTTTCATGTAAGAGAAGGATTCTATACAGATATATTAGATGTTTATTAATTGTTTTTCCCAATGTTCAAATAAACCTTAAAAAAGTCAAATGTGAGCACTCAAACAATAAAAATAAAACATACAAATTTCAAAACAGTCAAGAAAATAAAGGGAGGTACTACCAGGAAACAAAATCAAATGGGAAACTTAATCCATTTTTGTCACATACACGTGACAATGGGTATTAAGCAGCAGAATAAATAGAACTATTCACATTTACAAAGACACTCTCTCTCAAATAAGTAAATAAATAAAATCTTTAAAAAAATTGCACTTTTAGTCAGAATAATCTTTGACCACCCATTGCACAAGAGGCTCTACGCACAGTTTTGCAAGGTTTTTTTTTTTTTTTAAGATTTTATTTGACAGACGGAGATTACAAGTAGGCAGAGAGGCAGACAGAGAGAGGGGGAAGCAGGCTCCCCACTGAGCAGACAGCCGGATGTGGTGCTTGATCCCAGGACCCTGTGACCTGAGCCGAAGGCAGAGGCTTTAACCCACTGAGCCACCCAGGTGCCCCAGTTTTGCAAGTTTTTAACAAGCCTCAAGAAACAGATAATCTTTATTTTATGCCAAATGTATAAAAACAAAATTAGAGTAAGAGAGAAAATTACCCAGGTCATTTTCTAATCATAATACTAAATTCAATCAATCACAGGACTGCAAATGCAAAGTGAGGCCACGCCCACTTATGCACATTGAAACAGAAGTTCAAAGTAAATATTAGCAGATTTTGCCAGAGTTTATGTAATTTTGTAGGCTTTTTAAAACTTTTCAAGTGATACTATATCGTTTTTGTTTTTTTTTACTTTGCTAGAAGGTAGGTTGAAAGCTTATTTTATTTATTTATTTTAAAAGTTTTATTTATTTCTTTGACACAGAGAGAGGGAACACAAGCAGGGGGAGTGAGAGAGGGAGAAGCGGGCTTCCCGCTGTGCAAGGACCCTGGCATGGTGCTTGATCCCCAGACCCTGGGATCATGACCTGAGCGGAAGGCAGACACTTAACGACTGAGGCCCCCAGGTGCTCCTGAAAATTTATTTTAAATCTTTCTTTCCTAATAAATGTATTTAAGGATAAGCATACCTTTTTGAGTACTCAGTAGCACCTGGGAATGGAGGTTCTATATCTAGGGCACACTGGCCCATGCAGCTTGGGCACGGCTTCTACCTGTAGGCTGCTGCCTGCCCTGTGGGTATTAGGAGCACGCGGAAGGGTTGACTCGCCTGGTTTCTCTTGCTGAATTACCCCAACTAATCATCTAATCCAGTACTGTTGATGCCTTCCAACTACTGCGCCTGCCTACACAGGGCATGGAAAACTCTTTTTAGAAAGCTTTTCTGTGTGGGGGTGTCTGGCTGGCGCAGTCGGTTAAGTGTCTGCCTTCAGCTCAGGTCATGATCCCAGAGTTCTGGGATCAAGTCCTGCATGGGGCTTCCCAGCTCCCAGGGAGCCTGCTTCTCTCTCTGACCTTCTCCTCTCTCATGCTCTCTCTCTCTCTCTCAGATAAATAAATAAAATCTAAAAAAAAAAAAAAGAAAGAAAGAAAGCTTTTCTGTATGCATTTGGATGATATTCTTTAGTCGACTTTGTTTTCCGTCTTTTGGTTATTCAATATAGCTTCCGATCCACTGAGACACCTTTTAAAAATCTTCCAGGAAGGTTCTAGATTTACTTGCTAGTTTTATATTTTTAGGGAACTTCTAAGGATTTAGGATGATAGGGGAAAGCTATAGCATTCGGTATGCTTTACTTTTTGTGATAAACTTTATTTGTGATCTAGTGATAAGCTTTATACTCTAGCATTTTACATTTAGGTATATGTTCCATTTTGAGTTAGTTTTTGTGAAAGATGTAAAGTCTGTGTCTAGGTTCATTTTCTTCCCCATGTGGACATCAAATTTTTCCAGCATCAGCTGTTGAAAAGACTATCTTTTCCCCATTGAGTTACCTTTGCTCCTTTGTCAAAGATGAGTGGACTGCATTTGTGTAGGTTTATTCTGCTCCCTTGATCTATTTGTCTGTTTTTTCTCCAATACCACAATGTCTTGATGACTGTAGCTTTATAGTAAGTCTTGAAGTCAGGTAGTATCAGTCCTCCAACTTTGTTTTGTTTATGTTGGCTACTCTAGATCTTTTGCCTTTCCACATGAACTTTTGTAATAGCTTTCCAAAATAAGTTGTTGATATTTGACTGGGATTGCATTGAATAGACATGTAATGTTGGGAAGAACTGACATCTTAACAATATTGAGTCTTCTAATTTGTGATATCCATTTATTTAGATATTGTTTTATTTCTTTCATCAGCATTTTGCAGTTTTCCTCATATAGATCTTGTACATATTTTGTTAGAGTTACATCTAAGTATTTCATTTTTGTTGCTAATGTGAACAGACTTTTATTTTTTTACTTTCAAATTCCAGCCTTCCTTGCTGTTATGTAGAAAGAGAATAAGTGTTTGCATATTGACCTTGAATTCTGAAAAGTTGTTATAATCATTTGCTAGTTCCAGGAATTTTTTGATTTATACTTTGGGATTTTCTACATGAACAATTCAATATCATCTGTAAACAAAGACAGCTTTATTTCTTCCTTCCTGGTCTGTATACTTCTATCTCCTTTTCATGTCTTATTGCATTAACCAGAACTTTCAGTACAGTGTTGAATAGGAATGATGAAAGAGAACATCCTTGTCTTGTTTTTGATCTGAAGACTTCTAGTTTCTCACCATTACATATAATGCTAACTGAAAGGTTCTTAAAAAATGTTCTTTAATAAATTCAGGAAGCTCCCTTATATTCCTAGTTTTCTAAGATTCTTTAGAATGGATGGGTGTTGGATTTTGTCATGCTTTTCCTTGAATCTATTGATTCGGTCATATGATTTATATCTTTAGCCTGTTGATGTGATGGATTACAATAGATTTTTGAATGTTGAACAAAACTTGCATACCTGGCACAAATCCCACACAGTCATGGTTGTATAATTTTTTATACATTATTAAATTTAATTTAGTAATATTTTGTTGAAGATTTTATAGTTTTCCCTGATATAACTATAAATTTTAATCAGTAATAATCCTCAATTTTATTGAAGGTACCACACTAATGCAAGATATTAATAATAGGAGAAACTGTGTGGTGGGGAGAGAGGGAGTGTATGACAACTTCCTGTACTTTCTGCTCAATTTTCCGTACACCTAAAACTCTTTTCTTAAAAAAATAAAATCTATTAATTTAAATAAAATAAAAAGGAAAGAAAAAAATTGCCCTAAGGAAAGTTTTAGATCCAGTTCTGCCAGTAATGAACTTTAGGCAAGTCACTTAAATTTCTGGGCCTGCTTTATCATTTATACAATAAATAGCCTGGAACAGACAATCTTCAAGTTTTCTTCTGAATAGTAGAGTCTGTCATTCTGTGACTGTCAATTCAAAGATGTCTGGCCTTCAATAAATATTAAGGTAGAGGAGCAGAGTATTGTGAAAGAAAATAATCCATCAGTTTAAGCAAAACTTAAAGAAACATCATTACACAATTCTGGAAAATAAATTACACTAAATATAATTAATTGGATGAATCTGGTAATCAGATGTAATTTATGTGACAAGAAAAATGGAGAAATGGAGCATAATTTATGTGCAAGGAATAAAGGAGAAATGGAGCATAAGCATAATGAAGAAATGATGAAGCATTCATTTAAAGACGATAGAGCTCAAGTTTGTACAAGATACCCTCAGTTGCCTCCCGTGCCATGAAATTCAATGACATGGTCAAATGATAACAAAGAGATTGTCAATAATGAAAGTTTCATGAAGGCTATTATAAGGTGGTTTGTGGGCTTGTGGAACTCTTATCTCAAATTTTCTCATCCTTATGAATCAGACAATGATGTCACCAAAGATGCTGAAATACAGATGTTGTTTCTGCCCAATGTGTTTCTGTCTGATCAGCGTGGGTGCAGTGGGCAGCTGCCTTGGGAAGGAGGGTGCAGAACTGTAAACTATGAGGAGACACAACCCAAATCACATGGCCCAATAGTAGCAGAAGGGGAATTAGAACCTGGAATGGGATATGAACTGACTGGCATCATCGGGCAGCATGATGTAATAATAAAGAACCCCCAAAACCTGGCTTTTTATCCCAGCTCTGCCATTTTACTGGCTGTATGATCTTGGGCAGTTTATTTAATTTTCTCTATGCCTCCATTTTCTTTTAATTAAAATGGGGATAATAATAGTAACCATCCTTAGTGAGGAGAAAATGAGTTAATATTTGTCAAGTGCTTAGATCAGAGCCTGGCCTGCAGTGTTATAGGAGTGTTTGTTAAATAAAAGCATACCTAAGTTGGAATCCCGGTCTTAGTATTACCCTACTGTCCTACTATCCTGTGATTCAGCACGTTTTAAGGCATGCCAAGAAATGACCCCAGTTATCTCCCTGCACCACGTTTTAGCTGCAGGTAATGGAACACCCTACTAGACCACTTGAAACAAAGAGGGGGATATTTTTCTCACCTCACAAGAAGCCCACAGGTAGGGAGGCTGCTGTTGCCATTGGTTCAGTAGGTTATGGATGTCAGGGCCAATGTCCCTGGTTGTTTTCCTCATACTGAGAAGATGGTTACTCAAGCTCTCATCATCATATTACAGTGAAACAGAATAAAAAGGACTAAGGAAAGGTTGTGCTAGCGGAATATTTCTTAGGAGGCTTTACAGCAGTTTCTAACTTTACTCAGAATCATGGCTTGGCTTAACAGGTCATTGTGTTCACAGGTAACATTCCAAACATCCTTATGAATGTCCTACCTGCTTCTGTGTTCAGAGTCCAGCTGTCAGCGATGTGAATAATTCACCTGCTAATTTTGACACATGAACTTTTGGAGTCGATAGTGAATGTTCGGCTCCTGGGGCTAGGTGTCAGAACTAGCCTTGGCTCCAGGAGGCCTGCTTGGCTACCAAGGTCTTCCCTCGGGACAAGGGAAGCCGAAGTTCTCTCCGTTCTCAATTGGCCGACTTCATAGATAATTTAATCTGGCTTCTGGCACTTGGTGGATGGCTTGATGCTACCATCTCTCATGGTAAATCATGTTTTCTGAAAACAAAATGATGGTGTTTGGTTTAATTTTGTCAAACTCCTCTCTTGTGCTGAAAGTTTATTATACTAGCTTCTAAACTGGACTTTTAACTAGCTTTGAGGATAACTAACACAGAGGGCCAATAAATGGACTGCCCTTAATTCTGGGAAAAGGTTGCTTTATATAGTAAGAAGTAGCAACACATCCCACCATCCCTGCATTCCACATTTCTGTAATATTGCCTGACTGCCGAGGCTACCAATTCCCCCAAAGCCTTGCCTTTTATGGACAAAGAGTCTGGGACCCAAGGGAATAGTTTAATTAGCTGCTTCATGTAATCTCAAACTATTGAGAAATATGCTTTCCATCTTACAAAAGAGAGAGAATGTTCTCTGACAACTGCATCCCCCATGGATTGGCCACTTCCCTGTGAAGGGAATCTTAGGGCAATCCCCTGCCAAGAGGGTGATAGTGGTTATCCCAGCGATACTCCTGAGCTGCCCCATCAAAAGATCCTACAATTGTCATTTAGTATAATGTGAAAGAACTTCCTAGTGGGCAAGTATTTGCAAATATATGCATTATTAGAAAATTTCAGTCAGAGCTGGGCCTTGAGGGATGAATAGACTTTCAACAGATGAAGAAAGTGATATGAATCATTGGTACCCAAGAGGCATAGAAGAATAAAAATAAGTGTTGGGTTTTTGGTTCCTATGATAATGAGATGCATATTATTGTAAAAGGTATTGTCATGGAAGTTGAAACATTGAGTTAAGGTCAGATAAACTCAGGAAGGCATTGAACACCATTATAAGAAAGTGAGATTGCCTGTGGGCCATGAGGAAATCACTCTTTTGGTTGAGAAGGAGTGATACAATCTGACCTGCGGTTTTTGGAAGATAATTCTAGTGTAAGTGATAAGGGTGGTGCCAAGATGCAATGATAGAGGCAAAAGTAACCAAGTTCATTTAAGAAGGCAAGAGCAGTAGAAGTAGAAATGAAGGCTCATAGCTGACAAATGTGGCAGAGAAAAAATATTCCTGGAATTTAACTGTTGGTTAGATGTGGTGGTGGAAACTGGTAGTGATCTCCCGATATCTGTTCTCTTCCCTGTATTAGATTCCTGGAGATGCCATTAGCAAAGTACCACAAACTGGATGGCTTAACCAGCAGAAATTTGTTGTCTCATAGTTCTGGAGGCTAGAAATCAAGGCATCAGCACCGCTGGTTCCTTCTAAAGCCTGTAAGGAAGAGCTTGTTCCAAGCTTAGCCTAGCATCTGGGGACAGTTTGCAATCCTTTGTCATTCCTTGGCTTGTCATGACTCTAATCTCTGGTTTCATCTTCACTTGGCCTTCTTTCTGTTTGACTCTGTCTTCTTCTATGGACACCAGTTGCATTGGCTTAAGGATCTCCCCTATCCAGGTATGACATCATCTTAACTAACTACATCTACAATGACCTGATCTCCAAGTAACACCACTTCCTGAAGTAATGCGGATTGGAGCTTCAACATACCTTTTTGGAGAGGACAAACTTCAACCGATAACATCCCCCTTCCCCACTGAAAGAGCCCTGATTTGGGGCTTGGCATGTGGCCACCCAGAGTGGAGGCTGCTTTCACTAGCTGTGGCTACGTGGAAGAGTGCTGGCTAACGAGGTGAAGGTGGAATCGTGTGGAATCTTCTTTTATAAACCTTCCTTGAGGGGCAGTGTACACATGTTCTCTTCACCCATCTTCATATTTTCCTTCATCCAGCTTCAAGGAATAGAGTTGTCTATTACAGCCAAAGTGGCCTTAACTTTTATAGATGATGATGAGATGAGTGACAGTGGGTTTTTTGTTTGGTTCTGTTTTGTTTTTGGATACCCTGGGTAAGATGTCAACATGGCACTCTTGCAAAATGATAATTCCAAGGTTCCTACCTACAGCCCACTCAAGCACACAGATGTGTGTGTGTGTGTGTGTGTGTCGTGGCACTCAAATTTTTAAAATTTTGAGTTGCAATGCATTTAGTTAGGCATTTACTCTGTTTTTTAACAGAGCAAATTATGCACTATAACCTTACAATAAGCTTTACTTAATTATGATACATGCCTGGCTTCTGAAGGATTTGAGCTTAAGAATGCTGAGATATCTTTAAATATCTGCTCAGTATTTATTTAGAAAAGAGGCCGAAGGCTATGGGGACGAAAGCCCCCTTCAGCTCTATAATGCAGAACAACTGAGTTCTAGTTCCCAACTCCTGTGTAGAGTTCATTCAGCAAACCAAAAGCTATGCAATTACCCTGATACCATGGGGGAGAAGAATCTTAGCAATGATTTATTGTTATTCTAGATGCTGTAAGTCTCTCTTCCCTGTTACCCTATCCACCCAAGTTGGTTCTGAAAATGTTTCTTCTAACAACACACAGTCCCCTCCCTGAGAATTCTGGCAACGGAATTATCTTCAACTTGCCATACATCCATATGTATATTATGACTTGCACCTCCAGGCCATTTGGCTCCATCCGGACGTTTCTAATACAGCATGCTGGTGCTGTACCCAGAGAATAAGAACACTTCCACAGGGCTAGTTTTTGAGAAAGAAATGAGTACAAGTACATGTGGAATTTGAATCACCAGTTAGGTCATCCATGTGGATCGTTTAGAGCAGGAAGACCACATCCTATGTCCTGAAGAGGGACTATTTTTAAAAAATTTTTATTTTATTTATATATTTATGTATGTATATTTGTATGCATTTTTCTTAAAATTTTTTACAGATTTATTTATTTATTTTAGAAAGAGAGTGTGCATGCACATGCACATGGGAGTGGGGGGTGGGATGGAGGTGGGGAGAGGATCTTGAGCAGACTTCCCGCTGAGTGAGGAGCCCCCCACCAGGCTTGATCCCGTGACCCTGAGATCATGACCTGTGCCAAAATCAAGGGTCTGATGCCCAACCAACTGAGCCACCCAGGTGCCCCTGAAGAGGATTGTTAAAGTGGATTTATGCTAAGTCCTGCTGGATGTGCTGGATCTGGATACATGCACACAAAGATACGCCCCAAGCAGGATGGGAATCATTGACAAATGCACTGCTAGACTCCACGGTTTCAGGAGGAGGTTTCAGGTCTGTATAGGAGCTAGCTGGTGACTTGTGTGTAATCTCAACATTACTTTCTCTAAAGCTTTTCAGTGACTTTCCACAGAATCCTTGGTTTTTTAGCAATCTCATAATTTAGTAGAGTTTTCTATAGCAAATACAGTCCATTTTTAAATCTGTGAAAACTGCCGCAGCCAACAACATGGACACAACCACTAATGGTTGCAAAGTTAGCCTGTAAGCAACTACTCTTCCTGGTTTACAGCAAAAAAATTGACAGAGGAAATCCACTGGTACTGTGTCTGATATCTAAGGTAATTTTAAAAATCTGTAATGAGCATCAATTGCTGGAAAAAAGAATGATTTTACCTACTTCTTTTACTTAGATCTTAATCTTTCCCAACTGCCCTCTAGGGCAAAGGAGTTCTCCTTGGTACCTCAGTTCATATAAACCTGTGTAAAGAAACACACACATTAGATTATAAAAGGGTGGTTTCTTAAATGGTTTTGAGCTGTAAATAATCCTTAAAAATGACTTTCTCACTTCAAAATGCAGACATTACACTGTATTTATAAGGACAAAAAAAAAAAAACAAACCAACTAGAAACTATCTAAATGCCCAAACCCAGAGAAAAGTTTAAGAAAAATATGGTATGTTCATATTACATCATGCTATGGAATCATTAAGCATGATTTTATAGAGTTTTAAATAGTTAGAGATTATTCTTATTAAATAAAAGTCTGTTTTTTTTGTTTTGTTTTGTTTTTATAATTTTTATTTTTTATAAACATATTTTTATCCCCAGGGGTACATGTCTGTGAATCGCCAGGTTTACACACTTCACAGCACTAACCATAGCACATACCCTCCCCAATGTCCATTACTCCACCCCCCTTTCCCGACCCCCTCCCCCCAGCGACCCTCAGTTTGTTTTGTGAGATTAAGAGTCACTTATGGTTTGTCTCCCTCCCAATCCCATCTTGTTTCTTTTCTTCTTTTTCTACCCCTCTAGTCCCCCATGTTGCATCTCCACTTCCTCATATCAGGGATATCATATGATAGTTGTCTTTCTCTGATTGACTTATTTCACTAAGCATGATACCCTCTAGTTCCATCC